>BMAV01017346.1:362490-413481 GCA_019973955.1 Trichonephila inaurata madagascariensis | reverse complement strand
TATATATATATATATATATATATATATATATAGGGAGAGTGTGTGAACTAATAATAGGAATTGGGAAAAAATTATTATATTTTCTTTATAAAATAATTTATTAATGCATGATTATTAAGCTAGTATATTTGTAAATATTTAGTTACATTTAATTAAATATCCCCATCTTAATTAGAGTTTGTTTGTTTGTTACTCTTTCTAATAGCTTCGCTTCATACTTTCACTGTATTTCAGTGCCTATTTCCTACCTTAGCCTAGTCTACCCTAGCCTGTAGCCTAGTGATTATGGTCCCAAGCTCATGGGTGGTGTTATGAGTTAGAGGCGAGTGTTTATTGCCTAGTGAAAATGAAGACCAGCCGAGTGAAGGGGTTAATTCGCTTTAAATCTGTCAAGGCTCAAAGTCTTCCCGTTGGTGTCGTGTGATAGTTTGGAGAAGGGGTACCATCTCAAGTGTCATCCTCGTCACTTGAGAGAGTTTCAAGATTACGAGGTCCGTCGCCAGTAGTCCTCCTGGTGCTTTAGAATGAATGAATGAGTGAATATTAACAACGCACTGTTCTACTACTCGAGGGCTTTGGGTGACGGACCTCGTAATTTTTAGCCATGGTCAAGTGACGAGAATAAACACCTGAGATGCACCTCCTCTCCTAAGTACCACACCAACGAGTGGGCGTTTGAGCTCTCGACAGAGTTAACATGCATCGCTCCCCTGCACGATGGGTCTTCAGAAAACGACGTAAATAAAGCACTCACTAACTGATTTTCATATTTAAAATGCAATATTGACTTTTATAATGTAATTTAAAATCTAAAATCTACAGTATTTGAACAATTCCAGAACATCTATTATTTTAATGGAATTTACTAGAGCCTTTTCAAAGCTAATTTACCTCGTAAACCAATTTATCATCGCAGAAAATAGCAGAAGATAAATCTCTAGGCTAAATTAAATTCGATTATACGTTAAAACTACACGTTATGATAATTTGAGAAAATCGGGAACCTAAAATCAATTAGTTAACCTTTCAACAAACACGATTGCGTGCTCGCGTGATTTGTATTGCAAATTTTGACTACAATACACATCCAAAGTATTGACGGAAAATGATGCACGGTACATGAATACGGTTGTTAAGATACTAATTAAACCATCATTATTTTAACTGCCGGGCGACTTAAGACTTACATAATATTTAAATAATGATGTGTGTATTTGATGTGTAAATATTGCTCTAGACATTTGCATACATATTATGATTATAGAGATTAGACAGTATATTTCAGAAATTATCCATGCCTTTGTGATTTTGTCTGCTAGTGTAAATGGCATTGCGTGTACTCGGTATTAATATTACAATGTGAAGATTAAAGAATAATAAGTTTAGGAGTAATTACTTTAGTTAGACCTTTGGTTATAAATCTGGTTTATTTCGGTTCAATTGTGTTTAAACTTCATCACCCATTTCATTGCAAGATATTAAGATTAATTTTGTAACACAATTTAATTTAGAAATGAGTTTGAACGCAGTAAGGAAATATTTGAAATATTCAAATTGAGAAGAATTACTCTGAAGGATTCTTAATTAATGTACTTCGAAGAGAAAAGATTTTTAATGTTTTAAAATATTGAATAAAATGCTTATAATTTTCAAAGGCATTAACTGATTCTGGGTTAAAAAATAAATAAACTGTTCAAGAAGTCTAATATGCATTATTTATACCGTGATAATTTTATACGAAGTAGAATTCAAAAGAGCTTCTGGACTGAGTTTATAGCTTAAAAATATTAATAATTAAATTGCTAAAACACGTCCTCCTTCGAAATAAGACGCTGAATGGGGTCCGGCACGTCCATAGGAGCAAATGTTAAATTGCGTAAGTTTATGTATCTTTTTCTAAGAAACTACTGACTTCTCATGGATAACATTTCTACAGTTTGTTATGAGTACTATCAAAAACACTTTAACGAAGAGTTTTGTTTTTTTGTTAAAAATTAAACTAATTATGATTTTTTTTTAAATTGTCCAAATTTTCCCCCTAAAATTTAGTTTAAGAAAGTCATATCTAAAGAGAAGTGTGCTAGATATATCTAATTCCCTCCATTTAAATATGTAAACATGTTAAAAGTTTGCTCAATGAAAATTGGAGGATTATATGATAAGTAGTTTTTGAGAAAAAGGTACATAAAGAGTGAAAAATATTACATTTTGAAAAAACAGGCTTTAAAGTAAAAATTTGTAATTTTTTGAGCATTTACTTTTTTGAGTATTTTCAGGAAGCATATGAAACATTATTTTGACTTTATGTTTATATGAAATACTTTTCTAATTTCGTTTTTTTTTTCCTCGTTATTTTTAACAATTCTGCCCTTTTGAAGATCTCAAGATGCTTTCGTTGGGCTACACGAATCCTACGTGTATCTAGTTTTTTGAATCATGACACACAGTTAAAACTTAGTTCAATACCAATACGTTTTAAGATCATTAATTTTGCTACATAACTCATATTGAACTGTGAAAAGCCATATTTACCCCTAATTTTAGAGTTTTTATTTCAGCAAATGTAGACCTTGGAATCAATGACCTTATGGGGTTATTAACTGACTCAATTTGGGTAGTGAGTCTTTCCATGTAAACATTTTCTTAATAAGAAAGGATCACCTAGATCTCTAAAAATTAGCTTCATTTAATTCATTATGGTATATTGTAAGTGTATATGTGTTCATGATCATAGTGCCTTTGAAATTTGCACCAGGCATTTATATCCACAGGACACAGACCATGCTGAGGGCTCTCATTTGAAGACAAAAGATCAAATGAACAGCAAAACAGCAGTTTTAATACTGTGTAAATCGTTGGTATTATTTCTGATAGCCACACACAATATAATATCTGTAAGTTTTTTATATTAAAATGTCGGTGAGTCAGTTACGACCACTTAGGCTTTTTCCATCACTTAACTTTTTTTCTCTGTTTCGCTTTTAAGAACCAAAAGATATGTACCCATACACTTTTGGATAAGCCCAATACGCTCTAAATGTTCCACTTGAACATTATATGAATGCTCGCTCGTCAGAAACTTATGCAAGGGGAAACACAGGTGCTCCTACAGAGCTCATATTCGATGCGCGTCAAGGAGTAGCTTCATTTAAAAAAATTTTAAAAAAATACTTTTAATTATCGTATTTAATCACATCATTTTAAACAGAAATGTTTGAAATTTTAAAAAATACATAAAAAAAATAATAAATAAAATCAATAATTTTTCGAAAATTCATTTGTTTTTAGCAACAACTACAGCAACAACTTCCCTTAAGCAACTGCACACTTTTACCATACCTTATAAAGATCGTGGAAGCATTTCTGGAATCCATTTTCCACCACGTCCTTTAATTCAGCGTGCGATACCCTTTTAACTTCATCTATAGATTGAAATCGACAGCCCTATAAGCAACGTGCCGGTTTAAGAAATGCGCTAAAGTAGCTGGGAAAAAGATCAGGGGAGTAAAGAGGATGTGGTAAAACAGTTGTTTTTGTTTTTTTTGAAGAAAATTAGGGACGAGGAGGGTTCATTGAGCAGGAGCGTTATCATGTACGGATAGCTCAGCCTACAATTTTAGTCTTTTCTTTCGGATAGACGAATGCAAACGACACAGGATGTCTACATACTTCTTTGTTTGCAGTGCGTCATTCAGGGATAAATTCCAGATGCACTATGTCCTGGATATCAAAGAACACCTCTAGCCTGGCCTTCCATTTAGAGGGATCTTGGAGGAAATTCTGCTTGCTTGGATGTTGTGGTGATTTCCAAGTTGCTCTCCAAGTCCAAACTCTCCTATTTTTTTATGACCCGCAATCCACCATTTCTCGCCTCCAATAACAATTCTGCCAAGTAGAAAAGGGTCTTTGTCAACAGTTGAGATTAAGCCTTCCGTCATTTCTATTCGAATTTCTTCTTTATACAAAGCTGTGCGAGTGCTATTGATGACGGACTTCGTAATTTTGAGACATAGTCAAGTGACGAGGACGACATCTAAACTGGATCCCCAATTTCCTAACTTATACACTACACCAACGAAGAGATGTGTGAGCCTCGACATATTTAACATGTATTGGCCCCATTTGCATGGTGGGTCTTTAGCAGTACTAGGCTTGAACTGATGACACGACAACCATCAGTATGTGACTTTGACCACTAGACTACCATGGCCTTGTATTTTTTTACTGGTTTCCTGAAAAAAGTTTGATTTACTCAGAAAGAACTTGTTAATTGTAGGGACCTTCAATCCCATTACAATATTTTTCTTGTAAAAACCCCCAAGCATTTTTTTTTTCAATTCCTACTATTAATTCACACACTCTCCCTATATATATATATATATATATATATATATATATATATTGTTCAAATTTTCAGTCTATAATAAAATATTTTTCATTCTTCCACTCAAGTTCAAATACATTTTTTTTAAACTTGCAGTGGATAACACTTGACGTTAATACAATTTTTCAAATATTAATTCATTAATGAAAAAAGAATTTTATATAAATATATATATATATATCAACCTTAGGAGGAATGGACTATATTTTTCTCATGTTACTTGTTTTATTTGTACATCATTCTCTTTTCTTACGAAAACTAATTATTTTATTTTCATGAAATTGAAAAAAGCATATACTGAAAGTATAAAAATACACTTAGTCAATTACTGCGTGCTAATATTACCTTCAATTCACTTATGCATTCAAATAATACAAGCAAAGTAGTATAAGCTTTTCCATTAGTTCGTTATTTCCAATTTAACTTCTGCGAGCGCAGACGCATGGCTTTTAAAGCGCTAACTTAAATGTAAACATTTTCGGATTAACGGGAAGAGTAGAAAAGGGAACATAAAATATAATTCATTGGAACATCAGTTCATTTTTGATGAGCCATTGCTAGTCCATTTACCGAGACGAAAACAGTTTTTGATTTTTGCGCAAGCGTCCCGTCTGAAAGCTGCGCCACTGATGCATTAATTGGGGAAGGATTCATTATCTTAAATATTCATGGGTACCTTTAATCCTTCATGAATAATTAATCAGTCTTTTGTAAAAGGATTATTGGTATTTGGAACTAAAAATTAACTCTCTGCGGGATATGTCAGCTTCTCAATGGCACTGTTTTCTTAATATTTGGGGTATCATTTTTGAAAGCTTGAGTGTTTTAATGCATTGTATTGATAAAATAAATGACGCTGGATTTGATAACAAATAAATTGTTCGAGGAGTCTAACTCTCAGTATTTAGAACGGGATAATTTTATGTTTGAAACATAAGGTGTAACAGCTATAGGTTTTGTTTTCTGCTTTTAACATTAGGAAGTCTGGTACTTCGATTATCCTTAAACCTTGCACTGTGATGTCGTTTCGACCCAGCAATATAAAATATATATAATAATTGTGATAACTAAATTGCAGGACTATTGTTCAGTAGAATTTAATTTTAAGTCTTTTTTAATATTGTTTCAAGTAATTATCATATATTAGGACACTTTATAGCAAACCTTGATATTATGTTTCGTGAAGCTTGGTGGACCAGTGCTTTGTCGTAAGCCCTTCCGAGTCGCAAATCTGCCAGAAACATTACTATCATGAGGTATCCATTATGTGCCATTCCTAGCAACATATATAACAGGATTTACTGAAATTTTATCAATGTCCTCAGCACTTTCTTCAGACTCTTCGCAATCACTTTCGTTCAATCTTGTCTTCATCGGAATCTAAATTAGAGCAAGACACAGCAAACCCCCAGCTGATTCATTCTCAGGAAGATTGCACAACAAATTAGCAATTTCATCAGGGCTTAGACCATTTTTACGAGTCATAGTTTTAGAAACTATCCTCCGCACAAGGTTCGAAAAATCAAATGAATTGGTTTTTTTTTGTTTTGTTTTATGAGCAGATAAGCAAATGCTATATAACGAAACACTTCGACACTACAAAATTTTAGTATAGCTGATTCATTTCCTCTGTGAACCCCAATAACACTGCATTCAAGGTCAAATAAATGTGCGTTGTTACTCCCGGAAGTTTGTTTTACTAATGGTATCAACTTAATGAGCTATCTTTTGCTGAACGACGGCTATTTCTTATGATAAATTGCCTTGGTATAGAAACGACACCAGTGGAAGTTCTAGATATGTTTAGTTATAAAATCTCTCCTAATTAACTTAGAGCCACAAAACTTTTTCTGCGTAATCACCATGGACACAGATTTCCATTTTCGTCTTCTGCTTTTAATTAATAACGTTAAGAAGCTTCATCTTCATTTTAAGGAAAATGGTGGTTTGCTTTCCCTCTGATTTCACTGCCATTGAACAAAATCCACCGATTTTTATTCACACTGTTATGTACTCGTCACCGAATTCCAACGACGAATGATGAGTTTAGTTTGTTATATGTAGTGCTCATAGAGGCAATGGGTGCAGCTTAGGGAAACAAAATTGTCCTTTGCCTCAGGCTATTCCAAGGGTATTTCAAATACAAGTTAAGATTTTTGTGAAAAATAAGAAACCACCTCTCTTACAATTCATACCTCGTCGTACTCTCACCTATGTGGCTGGAGTATTTTATATTTTGTTCATTCCCAGGAGAGAAATATTTTCGTGTTAACACGAAACGAAAATCGCTTAAAAGAGAAAAAAATGCTTGGAAAGTTTTGTCCGGACGAATGTATTTCTTCATGTTAACCAATATTTCGTCTCAAGCGTTTTCGCGTTAAACGTATTTCTCTGTATGTTCAATACATTTTTTAGGTAAGTACTTTTCGAAATATAAGAATAAAAGAAAACAAAAATGAACATAGAAGCTGTCACAAAGCACGTTTTGTCCTTGTTGTTAGAGACCTTTGTCAACAATTCTATATGTCATTCCCAAAACACATTTTCATTTTGTCTGCTTTATTCCTTTTTGTCAAAGTTGATTTTTTTCCCCAGAAAATTTTTATTTTCTTCTTCTAGACAACAATAGACTGCCTCTACCCCACCTCTATGGCTCAACGGTCTTTCCACGACCTTTTATTACCCCCTAAATCACATGACTTCACTGTCACTTTCTCCTGGAAGATGTCATTAGGGGGTCATGAATTATGAAGAGCAGACGATAAATAAGTGACGGGTGGGGTAGGACAAAGACAGGGGATTCCCCAAACCTCTCGTCTGCAGAAAAGGGGTGTCTTGGTGAGGCATCACAAAATGTGGAATTAATTGAGACATTATTTTCAAAATAGGGTTTGAGAAATCGTTTGCTTCTCCGCATCTAGTTAATAATAATTGTCATGGGCCGGAGGTGGAAATGTTTATTTAATGGTTTAATTAATGGTGTGTGTTTTGATCTTCTTTATGACTTGTATATGGTTGTTTATTTTCGCGTTTTCTTGTCTTTTTGTTAAGCATGTAAAAGGTGGAGATGTTCAAATACGGTAAAATACGTTCAACGCGAAAATGCTTAAGACAAATTATCGGTTAACACAAAATAATGCAACAGTCCCTACAAACTACTATATATTTGTGCATGCATTTTTTCCTCTAAACATGAAATGAAAATCACTTAAAACGAAAGGATTTCCCTTCTGGAGATTAAATGAGCAAAATACGAAAACCCAGCTGTGCAGGCGAGATTTAAGAGGGGTGTGTAAGGAAAGAGAGGATGTTTCATATGTTTCGTTGAAAGGGAAACTAACTTGGCTTTGAAATACCCTCGAAAGAGCTTGTGATCCAATTTTGTTTATATATGCAATTTTTACCCTTCACCCTAATAAAAGCCACACAAAACATCTCATCTCTCATCAGATGTCTTTGGAATTCGGTGTCGAATATATCGCAGGGTGAGTAAAAATCAATGAGTTTAGTTCACGTTTTTTCTTTTTTTTCTTTTTAAATATTGTTTTACGAACACAATGGCAAAAAGCTCAGGCGGAAAGCAAACTGTTATTTCGCTTAAAATGAAGATGGAACTTCTTAAATCTGTTGATCAAAAACAGAAAACGAGAATCTGTGAAATTTTGTTATTAAATTTCACTATGACCGGGAGAATAATTTTGTTTCATTGATTTTTATTGAATATATATATATATATATATGCGTATATATAATGCGTATATATGTGTGTGTGTGTAAATAAAATGTACTCCAACAAACTTAATTTTGATGAATGCGTGTGTATTTTGCAATATCCTTTAAAACAAAAATATATATCTGTCTCTCACTTTAGTGTTAAACGATTTTCACTGTATTCAATTAAAGATCGCTTTTCTTCGTGATATGTACTACAGCAGCAAAAGTAGTTTTACAGAAACCAAGGGTAAATACGTCTCGGAACGATTTTATTTTTTGAGTGAGTGTATAACATCGCACAAAAAACAACACGTGAGGTGCTGGAGACGAACCACGTGATTTTGAGCCATAGTCAAAAGACGCTGACGACACCTGAGTCAGCACCCCACTTCCACAACACGCCAACGGCAGAACTTTGAGCAACAACAGATTTAAGTTGTATCAGGCTAGGTCATTGTTTCGCTCATTTTACCGTTGCCCGATAAGGATGGAACATTGATTATTTATATTTTAGATAGTTGTGATTTAATTCTATTTGAATCTGCCTTCAGAATAAAATACAGTTACACCAAAAAATGAATATAAAGTTATTTAGCATGAAATATGAATTGATTTCCAAGCAAAATCCCACAAACCAGAGAGAAATACACCACAGTAAATAAAATAGAAACAATTTAGTTTTCCTTAAGTGGCCCGATCGCGTCAGACTGACCACCTGACCGGAACATCTGTTCATGCACCTCAGAGTCCAAGGTCACGAATACTAAGTTGGGCACATGAGGCCTTGGCCCTCATGGGCTGTTGCGCCCCTGAGTTAGTTAAGTGGACCGATACCTCTTGATCCAAGGATCCATGGGGAGTGGGGACCACTACTCTAAGCGACGGGTCTTAAGTAGTACTAGGGTTCACAATCATGACACACCGACCACGAGTTCATGATCCCTATGCTACTGCAATCTAATGAGTCCGCTCCTGTAGATGAGATAAAATGTGCGAGTGTGTTTTTAACATTTATCTAGATGTACACGTCTGGTGAACTTCATGTCGGTATTTTAAATAAAGATTAGAAAAACTAATATTTAATATTTTGAGGGGTAGCAAAGAGGATCGTGAAATGTGATTAGATGGATTGATTGTTATTATCACCCTTTGAAGTAATAGGATAGAGATTGAAGACAAACCTCGTAATTTTGAACAATGGTTAAATGATGATGGGGGTACCTGAGCATACACCCCAGCCTTCAGACATACGTGACTCAACGTGAGGACTTTGAGCTTTGAGAGATTTAATGTACACCAACATCTCTGTTGCACGTTTGAAAATCCCAAAATAACGACGTCATTTTGTGGATTTTATTTATTCCTGATAATAATATTAATTCTTACTCTGTTAAAAATTATTCAGTATTTTGTGAAGGGCAACAGTTTTGTTTTATTTACAAAAGAATAAAATAAAGGAATGGAAGGAGATAATGGGAATGTTGTTTTAATTTCTTTACTTAATTTCTGTTTAATTTTTAATTACCTAACACCCTCTATAGCGCCATTTACATGGACGAAAATTGCCGGCAAAATACCGGCATCGATCCTCTCTAGGCCAGTTTACACGACAAGCCAGTATTATACCGGTTTAATTTTTGTGCTCGCTTTGGAGAAGGGTAAATGTGGAGAAAAG
The DNA here is from genome assembly GCA_019973955.1 of Trichonephila inaurata madagascariensis. Taxonomy (NCBI): domain Eukaryota; kingdom Metazoa; phylum Arthropoda; class Arachnida; order Araneae; family Nephilidae; genus Trichonephila; species Trichonephila inaurata. Next base: position 403,708 of record BMAV01017346.1, on the reverse strand, counting down.
TGAGTTCATTTTCAAATTTTCCCGTGATGCGTTGTGACCGAGATTCATTTATTCTAAGATGGCTGCTGTTTTTGACTGAGCACGTGGGTCCATTGAAAAAATAAGAGCTTTAATTAAGTTCTAAGGAAATCAAGAAATACAACAAAAATTTGATAGAACTGTTAGGAACTCGGAAATGTATAAAAAAATTTGAGACGAATTCAAAATATTGGATATGCTCAGACTGTTCCACAAATTCGTAGCACAATAAAAGCATTGAAACGGGACCTTTTTGGTGAAAATTTGATATAGGACTGCTATTACAATAGGGTTACCTTGATTTTTATATTGTTTGGTGATGTGGTTGCCATGGTGATGACGTTTCTTATAGTTCACTTTCATTGTTTTTTTTTCTCGTTGTACTCATTGTATAGTTACGTGAATCTATCAACCAATCACCAGATTCTCATGTAAACGGGTTAAAAAAATACTGGTAGAAAGCTGGTTTTTCTCCCCAACCCCAATTCACCGGCACTTTGTGGGCTCGCATGGGGCCTATATAATGGGTATTTCGAGATGCTGATAGCCGAGCCTATGATTCGACAAAAACAAAACCCCGACTAAGAATTCGCGCCGATGTAACGATAGTGACACCTAAGCTGTCATCCTACTCTCCAAACTTCCCTGAGAACGTGAGAACTTTGACTCTCGATATTTTAAATGTGCCCGGCGGGTCCTTAGTAATGCTGGGACTCGAATCTGTGATTCAGCGGAAACAAAGTTGCCTACGTGTTCTGGCTATATCCACTCGAATACCGCAGCCAAAACTTGATTAAAAAATAAACTTGAAATTGAATATTAAAATATTGAAGGATTTTGTCTTATTCAAATAATAAATAACACAAAAAATAATATGTCGTTTCACTTTTCTGTGAGCCTAATAAAATAAATAATCTAATGCGTGAATTAAAAACAGAAACAAAAATTAAAAAATATATGTTCTATAATCGTGAATTTTATAATGTCTCTAGCATTATACCGGGGTGCTGGAGAATATTTCTTTCCCCTTTAGTTCCATGACTAAATTGTGGAAGTTGAGATAGGTGGTGTCGATATCTATCGTAAAGAAATCCAACCTGTCTCAGGCTCCGGCAACTTTCTCTCTCTCTCTCTCTCATTCCTTCCCTTCCGGAAGGACACGACAACAACAACTGTTTGATGTATTGTAACTGTTCTCAATTTGAATGTGAAGGAGTTTGAATTTAGAAATGACGAATTAAAGTTGATTTGAGCTAACCGCAATAGTAATTCTATGAGTGCAGTTTTACAAGTTGAGTAAAGTTTTACAACTAACGCAAGGCAGTTCGATGTGTTTAAGCAAAATATGAAAAAGAAATAAAAAACTATTTTGTTTATTCTAAATATTAATTACCAATTAGCAGTTAGTCATTATTTTAATGAGAAATCATTTAAATAAATGAAATAATTATTAATTGCCATGTTTTTATTAACTTGCTTTTTTGTTTGTCCGAGGGGAATTTTGTAATTGATTTTAAACTAATATATCGATGAGTTAGAGACTTGAAATTTGGACTATAGCTCAGAAGTGGGTGACAATGCATGAAAATATGAAAAAAGAAGAAGAAAACGAAAAGGAGGAGAGAAAGATGAAAAAAACGAAAAAGACGAAAACAAAAATCATGCATTTTAGTCCGTTTCAAAAACATGGTACATTAAAAATTTTCAGATAATATACTTGTTTATATACATTGATAACTTATTTTTAAAAAGTGTGTTTAAGAAGTTAAATTTTATTTAAATTGTTTGAGTTATTTAAAGCTTTCGTCAGGGATGCGCATTGTTGATTTTCAAATTATAAAACGTTTGTGCACATAAAATTAAAAACATTGTAGCAAATTGATTGGTTATGTTGAAATATTGAGAAAATTATCATGTATGTGCAAAGCACAGCTCTGGTGAAAGCTGAAATTTATTGGAAACAACTTCTCAACAAGTGACTCGTTTTAATCGGACTATTGAATCAAAACCCAGACGATGACAATTTTGTTGCAATGCACATAAATTCAAGATAATATCACATCCAATCGAAAGGGAGAAAAGACAGAAGGGGGGGGGGCTTTGAGCAAAATTATGTGTCTAGACATGTTAGGGGACAAGCGTGTTTTTGGCTCAAAAGTAATACATGGACAATTCAGCTTGTTCTTTAAATTGTGGTATTTCAAATGGACTTCGGAAATTTTAAAAATAAAAGTATGAATGTTCACCCTGAGATATCGAAAATACTCTGGGGAATAATATCCCATTCATACGGGTAAGGGTTATAATACGCGAAATTAAAAAAACACTTTCAATGCTGAAGTTTAGTTAGAACTAATTAGAGTAGAAATCGTCCTTAAAATTATTGTGATTAGTATAATAGTTAAAACTTTTGAAATGTATTAAAAATTATTTATTTTTAATACTATTTCTCTCTCTATATAAAAAGTCTTTGATGATGATGTAATAAATTTATTACGTACTATCGCAACAATGCCAACGTTTAAGACAACGCCCAAGTTCGCATGTGCCGTACGTGTTGAATTGACAACCATGTGCTTCTTTTTTTTCATATAACGTCACCAATACGGTTGCGACAGTACATTATTGCAAGCTGTCGCAAAATACACTCTTCACACGCAGCTAATTATGTAGTGAAAATTGAGAAAGTATGTATTGCTTGTCCAAACACAAGCATATTGTACCAATTAGGCGGCACTAACTTTCTCCTAAGACAGTTTTCTCAAACTGTGGGGCGTGTCCCTCTAGTTCTATGAGGGGGTCCGAGCATATTGAAAAGTCCAAAACAAAAGATTATTTAGTAAAAATATTAATTTACTGAAAGTAAGCAAACAAAATACATTCTGACATAATAAGAAATAAAATTCACATTTAATCTGATATAATACACTTATATATATTGTATCAGTACTGAAAAATGCATTTTATAATTAATTTAGCAATACTAAGTTAAGAACAAGTTTAATAATTACCAGTGACCCTATGGGCTTGTGTCATATATAAAATTATATACAAACATTAACACTTAACTTGAAAATTTGTATGGTTTATAATTAATCACTTAACTGCCAATTAAAGGTTACGCGATTCGTTCCCCAGTGCCACCTTTTTCCCCGTACGGGCGCGTATGTGATCTATCCCCCCCCCGCGCGCGCGCCGCGAAAAAAAGGAATAAACAAGCAAGTTCTCTGAAATAAGTAAATCCTTCGCACACAATGCTTAAGTCCCTTTTGCATTCCAAATCCTTTGGAATAGTTTTATAGATAGTTGTGTATAGAAAAGATCGCACTTCGGAAAGACGCATATATACGTCCAGGACAATGAATGCTGGGGCTGAGTGAAACAGATAAATACGCCAGTGGAACTTAAGGGGTTAAAGTCGTATTGTAGTTTCAGCGTCAAAATACAGTATTATTGAATTCAATACCTTGTTATTGTATGGAGGGATAAGGGTGCGAGGAAAACTATGATTGAATATTGGGTCGCAAATATTAAAAGTTTGAGAAGTACTGTCCAAAGGCCTTCCTTTTTCAGTCAACTCTGTGTCTCCGAGTGAGAGGAATTTTCTCCCCTATTCACATTAGAGAAGTGGTGATAGAAAACGAGTTGTTTGGCACAGAATTGCCTCGTGTGAAACCGACGTAATGTTAAAGAAGATGGTCACTCGGTAAACATACATAACATGTTAAAAGGCTCTTCGCACACTGCGAAGTAATATGAAATATGTAATTACATGTTATCTGACAATCAGTTTAAATGCCTCACTACTTTCACCTTTTGCTTTCTGCAGAAACAGGCTCCAAAAAAATTCTATTTGTAAAAAATTTCGACACACATCAACAAAAAAAGCATTTGATTTTTAAAAAAAAATCTACATTATAACAAAGTAGCAAAGCAAATTTTTCTTGCTTTGAAAATTTTGGGGGAGAATTCATGAGTTAAATATGTTCATTACCTAATTCCTAAATTTAAAACTGAATAAGGAATTTACAAATACAGCAAGTAAAGTCATCATTGTTGACTTCATTGGAGATAACATGATTGTCAAGGTACCGTCATACACAGACACCATCTTTATTTCTAAAAAAGTTAAATATTTTTAGAAGCAATGAAGATTTAAGTCAATAATAAAAATCATCGATGCAGGCTTTCTCACTAGTAATCTAATAATATAATTACCTCATATCTATTGCACTACTACATCAGATTTGTTGTGTTGTTATATGAAGAAATATGAGGCCTTTTGGAAAGCATCTAGAAACCTCCATTAAGCAAAGTATTAATATTTGTGTGTTCTGATAATTTACCATTATAATTTAGACAAGTAATATCGTTTTCTACAACTGAAGTGAAGTTGTTTGAATCCTGTTTAGTAATGTATAATCCGGTGAATATTAGAAAATAAAACAAGTTACTGGGCTTCATGTCAGAAGCTATTATTCTTCACCATTCGATATTGCTTGCTTGCACCAGTTTTCTGGGCATTCTCGAAGTGTGTAAACGCACAACAAGGCAGTCTGGTCGAGTGCGTAGAACATCCAGCTGTCGTACTAATAATTCAGCGAGGGCAAGCAAGCGCGAACTGTCACATATGCTATGCTGCCTTCCAACTGATATTGATTAAAACACCTCCATATAGAAATCAATAAAAACAATTCAGTCGCTTCCCGAAAAATTGTCATTCTATCTCTAAGCTAGGAGGAGTCTTTTCAACTATATCTCTGAATCAATAATTCCTTCTCAATAGATTTTGACACGCTACTTTTCGCCACTGTACGAGAAAACAATACAGTTTCAAATTTAATTAACAATGTGTACAAAGTTTTCTAACAAATTCATAAACTGTATACGAGACCAAAAGATCTTAGTACTTTGGTAATGCTGTTCGGTTCATGGAACGATTATGGAGAGTGTGAGCTTTCATATGTTATTTCTCCTTTTTAATGAAGAACTAAGCAGATATTTGTTCTTTTCCTTACAAAGGAATTTATTATATGACTGAATTCAGGAACTGTCGATGTTGTTGATTTAGAAACGTAACTCAAGTTAAAATACATATTATATTAATGTGAACATAATTCTACAGTACATTACCCAAATACTATTAAATGTGCAAGTTTAAAATGCACTATTTTAAAATTCGGAATATTAACTCACACCTATTGAAAATGTTTTTCTTTAATTTGTATCTCATTCAAAAGTTTGGGTTGAAGCAATATCTAAATTCATGTGACGTCATAGTCACATGATAAATGCAATCACATGTTTCCAGCCAATCTTTTCATTAAATCATTCAACGTCACAGTCACATAATAAAAGGAATCACAGGTTTCCAGATTTTCGGACTACTTGAGATTTAATTAGATATTTATTTGCTTTTATATATGAATATAATCTGATGTTTTAAAATTGTGAGATGAAAAGAAAATTTAGCAATTCAAACTTATACGTGAATATATATATATTGAAATATTGTTTACGTACAGTATAAACAAATAACAGATATAAACATTTAGTAGAAAATAACTAACACAAAACAATGATCAAAAGAGAAACACGCCTGATCGTTATTCCTTCGTCAGCAATAATGAACATTTTGATCTAAACTTCTCTACTGTGTTCCGACAAGAGTAGATAAATTTACTTCCTTATACTTAGAAAATTTCCTTGTAACATAACTAAGCATTCTTTGCTAAAAATTTATTGATGGATTATATTTGCTTAAAGATAATTCAGAATGCCAAAGATTTTTTTTAATACTGAGTATTTTAACTTTAAAACATTTATTGTTGAGTTTCCTAGTTATCTCTCTCAATGTATTATTTAACCATATATAATTCTTTTAAAATACATTTTCAAACCACAGATCCTCATGTCACAAAACCATATAACTAATATTCGAGCACTTGAATATTTAAATAATCTAATAATGAGAAAAAAAATTAATCAATACTTCGTATTACTCCGTCTTCTCAGTATAGACAAAAGTTTCGCGCCCTCTCATTTCTTACTTGTGGTATTCCTAGTTTTAACCAACGAAAAAAAGAAAAGAATAATAAAAATAACTATGCTTCTTTGTCTTAAAGCTGCCCTAAAACACTCTACCTTCCTCCCCCTACTTCCTTCTTAAAGAAGGACGATTTTTTTTTTGTCTGGATGTGTCTCCTGGGAAAGACCAGATGAAAGACATTCCGTCCTCTCTATGATTTACTCATTCAGTCTTACATCCCCCCTCCAACCAGTACAGGGGAGAGAAACAACACGAAAAGAAAAAAAAGACAACCCCAAACCGTATTTTTCTCTTTTGTTTTTTGATATGTGTCAGGCGGCGGGTATTACCACGGGATTCTATCGATTCTATAAGAGCCTTAGAGACTCTTCCAATCCCCCCCTTTCACATATAGATTCCAACCCCTCACCCTTTTTGCTCTCCATCTCTCACAAATTTTTATTGTTTTAGTAATTCTTGAGTGTCTTTCGTTAGCTTTGCTTAAAAGAATGCATAAATTGACCACTAAATGGATCGGTGTTTTAAAAACTTCAGTTGATGGAATTAAAGATAAGAACACTTAAAATATTTATGAAAGATTCTTTTTTAATATTGATAGTATGCCTAGTGAATTTATTCGAATCTTACTTATTCTGAAAAAATGATACAAAGTAAAGAAGTAGCATAGTATTTTTCACTTTGTAAAAATGAATTCCATCTTTTAATTTCATTTAATATATATAAGATGAAAAAAATTTTCCATCATTTGTCATTTGACTAGAAAAAAAGAGTAATTTCAAAGAGAAAAAAACAAACAAAATAGCTTGAAAATATAGTTTAGTTTGATTAATCGTCTGTCAATGAACCATTTGTCTGCCGATTATAGAAATTTCATTTCTATTTTGGTGGCATGGAAATCACTAAAATGTATTCTCAACACTGATGTGCGAAAGAATATGAATATTGCATTTCTTTTAATACTTTTAAAGCAGTTCATATTTTAAAAACCGATTTAATAATGTGTCACTTAAATACGCAGGATTATTCAAAATTCCTCCCAGAGCTTCGAAACGCTACAATAAAAATTAAGACGAATGTAACAAAAAAGAACATTTGATAGAACATATTCAAATTTTATTTACAAATTTTAAAGGTGTATTATGTGTGAAACCTTCGATTCATCAATGCGATAGTCTAGTTCCTGCCAGACTCTACACAACAAGGTTCTGTCAACGTTATTGACAATATGCTTTATCCTTTCCATATTATCCGAGATCTTGGTCTTTTACATAAAACCAACTTTTAGTACCCCCCTTTGCCACGTGATGTAGCAGAAATGCATAAAAGAATAACAAATACTGTCAAAAAAGTTGATTGTGTGTTATACAAAGTGGAGTGCAACAAGAACTGGACTACTACATTGATATAACAAAGATATCACTCATATAGAACACCTGTTAAGTAGGTAAATAAAACTTGAATTGCTTATGTGTTCTATCAAATGTTTTTTCTGTATTCGTCTTAGCTTTTGGCATTATAGCGCTTCGAAATCATGCAGGGAATTATTAATAACCTTGTTTTTGAAAATATATTTTATGAAATTACAGAACATTAAGACCTTTTTTGATATGGTATAGATAGGGACCGCATAAAAAGAAATTACATAATAAAAATATTCGAAAATTTTATAAATGCTTATATACAACAATTAGATTTGTTGACACACAACATAAAATTTTATTATGCGACGAAAACGGACCACGCATAAAAAAAGTCACAGGGGCTGCGGTAGCCCAGTGGTTAAGGTATCGGACCATGGCAGGCATGTCATGAGTTCGAGCCCAGTACCACTAAAGACCCGCCGTGTAGGGCAGCGATGCACGTTAAATCTGTCGAGAGCTGAAACGTCCTCCCGTTGGTGTGGTAGTTAGGAGAGGGGGGTGCCAGCTCAGGTGTCGTCCACGTCACTTGACCATGGTTCAAAATTACGTGGTCCGTCGCCAAAAGCCCTCGTGTAGCTGAACAGTGCGACGTTAATATTCACTCACTCACTCACTCATAAAAAAAGTCACGCTTAGAAAATACTTCAATTTCTTACGAGGTTTATGAGAAAGTACTTCCAAATGCAAGAAATAATTTAGTTACAAATTGAAACATTTTAAAACTATTTAATTTCTTATTGTGTACATGCAGAAGTTTTCCAAATGCGCATTCATTAAAAATTCACTGCTACTCATCTGAAGGGGGTTCATCCATGTGATGGGTTCAAAAAATCGAATTTTTTTTTTTCTTAACATGTATAGAAGACGGTAGTAAGGAGATTTTTTTTAATTCAAAGTAGTTATAAAGAAGCAGCTGTTCACCATGATAAGTTAAGATTTTCATAGTTTTAACCAAACTTTAAACGCGTTTTTCTCAAAACTGTATTTTTCATACTTTCCTCTATCATATCTCAAGAACAGTTTGATCGAATGACTTTAAATTTATAGGGGAGACTCAGCATAAATATACCCACCAAATAAACTACGATCATTCCAAAATCCAGAATATTTCTATTTTTTATAACAAAACATAATTAAAAAAAACCATGAAAAGTTCTATACTTTTTCTTTACTGGTCTACCAAAAACCCAATTTTTGATATTTTCAATTGAGTATAGTTCATTCGGTGCATTTAAGCTTATAGATGAAAATGCCGTTAATTTTTTTTTTATTTCACATAAGGCAATTAGCTGGAATCGTGGAGGAAGTGGGCGTCCATTTTTTCGAGGTGGGTGTGTTCAGGGCGCTGTAACTCACGTTCTATTGGATATTTTGGACTAAAAATTTATGTACATACTCTTAAGATGCATAATAAAAAACGTAAAGTTCTATCATTTTACTGGTAGTCAAAAAAAAAAAAAAATTCCCAAAAATGCTTTAAAAAAAGGCCGTCACATGGGTGAACCCCCCTTTTATCCAAAGCACTCATTTTCCTCTGATGAATAAGTTTAAAATCGCTTTTGTCATTTGAATATATAATTTAAGTTGTTTTATACTTTTTGGCACCATAAAGTAAGAGATAAAATTTTGCGACGAAGGTCGGTTAGTCAGTTGTTGTAGATGTAGTGATAACCAGATATGTGCATGATCTAAGCTATTTTTGAAATTTCATATTCCTTTCGGAATTGGTATTTAATTTAAGATAATACTTTTGTTGGAAAGCTGGATCCTTGCATATATTTTATCCGCTCTCAAACAATCCGGTTTTCTGTCAAATTATTAATAATGTAACTGTCAATTAAAGTTTCGTCTTCAATCAAGTGCATACTGATAGAACGTTGAGAGAAAACAATTGAACGTGCATTTTCGAGAGACAATTTAAAACACATGAATAGAGCTTTTTGTGGATACATATGTTTGTTACCGTTAAAGTATATAATTCAGTTATTTCATAGAATAGCAGGGTATTCCCTGAAATAACTAGAAAAGTCAGTTAAAGTATATAATAGAGGAAAAATTTCATACTTTACCTAGTTATTCTAAGAAATAACTAGGTATTTTATGAAATAACTAAGAATAGACCATTAAAGTGAAAAATAAACAATTTCAAAGATATTTTATAAATAAATTGATCATAAGTAGCTAAAATCTCTCGAAAAATATATTTTATCTTTTTTGCGGATAAATAATAAGGGAAATCAGATGACATAATATATTATTGCTCTTATTGCTATTTGTTAAACAGAAAGAGGAAAAAAGAATATGTTGCAAAAATAGATTATATTTAAATATTATCAACAAAAATACATGCTATGAAGAAAAATCTTTGCTTCATAAAAAAACATTGTGTAAACTTTTTAAAACAAAAATGTAATAGAATATTAGTTTAAATTTTATGAGATACCTTTGTTTTACTTTTCATTACTTATTAGATCAAGGATTGCGGTGATGATACTTTGAATTAGACTGTTTATTATTTCTGAAACACAAGTCCACTTCTTACCATTACACAATTGCAACAGATCAAAGAGTATTTTATTCTCGCTGACATATACTGAACTGAGATCTAGAGTACAATTGTTTTATTCGGCCATCTCAAGTTCGTAATTGGAAAAATCCTTCCTAAAGCATCTAGAACCGGCTCAAAGAACTTTCGAGAGTGTGGTATTTCATACTTTAACGATCGAGTAATCGTTATTCTATGGAATACCTAGTTAAATCGTAGAATTCAATAATTTTATATACTTTAACTGACTTGTCTAGTTATTTCATGAAATATCTACTTATTCTATTAAATAGCGGATTTCACACTTTAACGGTAACATATACATTGATAGGAAGCATTACAGAGTCGTCAAAGTCGTAGAAATTCATATACCGCATAAAAATAAATCGCACAAAAATAAAATCGCACAAAGCAAATCTCATAAAAAAGGACCGCACTAAAACAGGTTCCATTATAATACCTTGACTTACTCAAAACCTGAGTTACGCAATTTTTAAATCTCGATGATTCTTCTTTTGTTTGTTTGGGTTGTATTTTTTTTACCACTGAAACTAAGAGAGAATAAGTGCCAGATCCTGATGAAATTGGCAATGTGATGGAAAAAATTGTCGATTTAGAAGTGGATAATGATGACGTTCAAGAACTGCTGGATTCCCACAATCCGGAGCTGACAATGGATGAGCTCATAGAAATGCATGAGCAAGAGCAAGCCATTGAAGAACTTGAGTCTTTAGACTCAGTTCAATGAGAAGATCGAATAACAAATGTGAATTGGACAGAAGGCCTCAGTTTCATTGAAAATGGGTTACAAATTTTAGAAAATATAGATTCCAGTGAAGAACGTATTTTTTTCAACTAAATAAGGATTTAAAAGGTTAGCATGCTGCGAGGAAATTTTGCGGGGGAAAATATTTGAGCCATTAGAATACTCTGTAAGACTTTAAGAAACATTCTCCCTCAAAATAACTTCGGTTTGGGATTTTATATTTGCATTATATAAGATTTTATTAAACATTTTCTTTTTTTCTAAGTTATTATTTTATTACGTCTCCGTCGCCAACTAAAAATAATTTATACATATTTCTATGTAAAATCATATCCCGACTTACGCGAATTTTACTTAAGCGGATAACAATCAGTCCCACCTATCTCGTAAGTTCGGGGTATGACTGCACTTTAAAATGTATAATTAAGATAACCGAAAAATATTTAACTAATATTACATATATGACACACACAACTACATTTATATTTTTACGCAATTTTTGGAGCACTTTTTTTTTTGTAAATTTTGATATTATTTAATGTTATTTAATAATAATTCCTTTAGTTTAAATATTCGTCCTTACTTTTTAAATTTAAGAATGTTAAATTACTAATATTTTGGAACAAAGGCAGAAAATTTGAAGAAATGTGTAAATGCGAAAAGTTATTGTTTTCAGAAAAGATATGCAAGGAAAAACTCTAGTTCAGTATATTTTTTTAAAAATTTAGGGGTTTATTTTAACCATTATGTATTCCTTCTAGCTTTTGTTCGATGAGAAAGTCTCTTTATGTATTCCAAAAAAGAATATGAGAAATTTTATTTGCACATTTGCTCTAGCAACATCTAATAATGAAGTTTACATTCTAAATAATAAATTACTGTATCACACACAATGTATAACACTGTTATTAACATTAGTTCCCTCACTGTGATATGTAGCTACAATAATAGTCAAATTCCAACAATGTTTAATGTAAAGAAAACGCGTAACTATGTAGATTCTAGTCCCCAAAACAAATTCGGTAGGATGCTTTACAAGACTCAAAAATTTAACTAGTACAAAACGTTATCTTGTAACAATACATCCCCTCTACTAACCGTTTATGAAGACAAAGTTAAGCTTTAATTTATACAAACTTTTAGTCATTTATTAAAATAAAAAATCTCTTTACTCTCTTTTTGATATTTTACTAACCAAACCTATTCTAAATAAAGAAATATTACATAATTCAAACCAGACAAGTACGAGTTATCTCATCTTTTTTTCCCCACACAAAACATTTTACAACCCGTCCGAGGCGCTCTCTTATCTTTCAGTTATATTAATAGACTAGAATAGGAGAAAACTTGTGAGCAAATGAATCGTAGTGGGAGCAAAAACATCATTTTGTGGTCATTACAATGACCATTAGGTTACTATTCTAATGAACGATCAATGACTTCTCTCATCACGTTGACAGGATTTTCATTCATCATGTAGTTGTTATCACTTAAAAACAACTGGAACAGAAGTATGGGATTACATAGCTCTACGTGATAGTTTCACAGTCTGATGACCTTTGTAAATAAACCACAGTCTGTTTGGCAGGGCAGTTAGAACGCTTTGTTATCAGCTCCTAAGTACTTATTTCGGGTTAGCATGTGTTGGGGTGACTAAGTGCTGCTTTCTATTATGTCTTCCATTTGTTTTGTGCTGTAGTAAAATGTTACTTCTTGTAATAGCTCTTTTGGATTGAGTAATTTTGAGATTTTTCGTAAAGGATCGAGTGGGAATTTAAGTTTTGTTCTCAGATATATAGTTTACTATCGAAATTATCTTTTCTTTATTAAGGTATCCAACTACGTTTGGAACCGTGATTTTAAAGAAGCGCATAAATGGATAATTTTCATGATATTTAGTGTTACTTATATTAGAATACATGTACAAAGTTGTTTTAAGGACATTTTAACAAAAAAACTATTTAAATACAATTTTTTGGGCAAAAAATTAACTTAGAATAACCTTTTTTCAAAATATTCTCCTTTTATAACATGCGACATGGTCGATCTTCGTTGACCCTATCGTGGGGTTTCAGCGTAAGTTAGAGGTGTGGGATTCTCGAAATGATGAGACATTTTAGAATTCTTAATATAACTTTTATTAAGAATTTAACTTAAATTACTTAGATATCGAACAAACTTATATTAAGTGAGAATAAACCAAAACACGTATTCTTAATTAACACAGATCACGCAATTAGATCACATATCAATATAATTATACTATATCCGCCTACTCTCAATCTTAATAATATATTCGCATTCAGAATATAATCTTCCTACCTTGGTTTCTACGCAACGTCCAATCCACTTCACATATTTCTCTAAGCTGGCGTACAATGGTATGTACCTTGGATGAATGGGGAGATTTTCGTGATTCTTAGGTAAGCCGTCTCTATTTACACTTCTATCTTCTCTGAACTGAACTTTCTCTAAATTGCCATCGCGTTCACTAAAACTTCTGTCCTTTTAAAGGTTATCTTATTTGCATCTATCCTTCGTTTCACTTCTTGGATTTGGGTTGGAAAAGATTTACCATTAATCGTGGCCGTCAAAGAACACAGAGGTTATGTTAGAGAAAGGACGCGTGAGACTTCACAAACAAATGCTTCTAAAAAAATAATATTTTGTGCTTATATAAAGTAAAGACGTCTCCAGAGAGTCTGAACTATTTTTTTTTAAAAAAAAATCACATTATTTTTAGAGTTACAACCAACTGAAATAATTATCGGCGTTTTTTTCTTAAAATTTCTCCCCTCTGTTGTCTTAAAACATAGATAAACCCACTTCTTAGTTAAATATTTCAAAAAATTCTAGTTCAGCCTCTGTAAAGAGGTCTAAGCTACATACAAACAAAATATTATTATAATAAAAGCATTTTTCACAAAAGGAGAATATTTTGAAAATTGGTAATTCTATGTTCATTTTTTGTCAAAATATTGTACTTAAATGATTATTTTTTTTCATAATGTCCCTAAAACAATTACTAAAAACTAAATTTTTAATTTTATATTTTATACACATCCCGTTTGTTTTTGATTTATAAGACCTACAGATTTGAAACTTGGCAAGCATGCTTCTTTCGTTGAATAGATATCCGTCATAAATAGGGTTAATTTTATTTATTCAAGACCTATCATTTTTAATACAATGCGGAATCTATAAGAATGTTTGTCCATACAATCAAACTCTTAATGATAGATAAAATACATTATTTAAAAGCAATATATAGCCATGCAACGTAACAAAAAACCCAAGCGTGCCAGGAGGGTAACGGCTAGTTACTTCTATGAGCGAAATTCTTAAGACTACATATTCCGTACTCTTAATGAAAGTTTCGATATCATGGTTGAATATACGGATTCGAGATTTAAACATCAAAATCATTGGAAAGGAGGAAATGTGATAATGAGTGAGTGAATATTAACGTCCCGCACTTTCGCCACACGAAGACTATTGGCGACGAACCTCGTAACACTCAAGTGACGATGTCGAATCTGAGCCGAGACCCCTTCTCCGAACTTTCCCACCATAACCCACGTGAAAACATTGAGCTGCGAAGACAGATTTAACAAACATCAGCCCCTCTGCACGACGAGCCTTCATTGGCACTAAGGCTTGAACTCATCACACTCCAGCCCTACGAGTTCGTGACAATGGCCTAGGCCATAGGGATGGCGATCTGAGATCGATTAATCGAAAAATTGATTTCTCGGGCCAAAAAATCGATTTTTTAAATCGATATGTAGCACTGAATCGATTCAGGGTATCGATATTTAATCCTAGAAAATCGACATTCTATTTTTCCCGTTTTGGTAAAAACCATAATAAACGGAGAATTTAAACACTATTTATCACAGGTAGTTGTGCACCTGAAGAATGATCCTATACTTTACTGGTAGGAGCAAAAAACTCTATTTATCATCACGTTCACTCAATAGCCATGATCTATATGAGTATCGTGGGATCCTCTGTTCCTTATGAGTGCCTTTTTTCGATTGCCGGCGGAATCACTTGGATCCCAATAGACTTGTAAGACTGTTGTTTTTAATAAGTTTAGATACTAAACATTGGGAACTATATAACCTATTTTCTAAACTTTTTAATGTAACAAATACATTTAGAAAATAAATGTCTTCTTTTATACCTGATACTTTGATATGGTAATAAAAATAATTGTAATTGTCGAATTCACTGAACTAAAAAATTCCACTAATTTTACTGATAAGAGATTGTGTATTATGGTACTTTTCTTGTTGTTTATGAAATGGATTTATATTTACATTGTAAACGCAGACTTGGAAAAAAAAATCGATTTTTTTAGAAGTCCATCTTTTAGACCTCGATTTTTTTGTAAATCGATTCATCAGATTACGATTCGAATCGATTTAAAAATTCATCTTTTTGGAAAAGAATCGCCATCCCTACTAGATCAGGGGTACTCAACCTTTTTTTCCGCTGGGCTGCATTCATATGACAACTATTTCATGCTGGCCGCAGCTTGAATATTACTGGTGGAAAGGGGGGGATAGAGCTATAAGATGAAGGACATTTAACAGGTAGAAAATGTATCGAAATATTAAAAATCATAGTCTTGGATTTTTAAAAAAAAAAAAAAAACTGTATTAAACTCTATAAAACTCAACTCACAAAAAATAGGTTTTATGCATTTTTAACCCTATTAACGTTGTTACCTTTTAACCTTTTACCTTTTTTTACCGTTTTTTTTACCTTTTAACCTTGTTATGGGGTAGATGCGATTTCTTCTAATCAATGAGCCTGAGCCACCCTCCTCCCCTCAAATATTTTGTTGCTGCGGCAAAGATTATTTAAGAAAGCCAATTTACCTCGTCTTGAAAGAGACTCTAAAAAAAGGGTCATTGAAAGATTTGTACTTCGCGGTATAGTGACGAGCAAAATTATATTTTTTAAATGTAACATGTTCACGACAAATCAAACAAGTAATTGATCCATGTTTGTTTTTCTTATGAAATAGCCAAGATCCCAATCGTCTTGAAACAATATATATTCTTTATGTATTTTTTGCATGGAAGACATGATTGTTATTTAAAAATTAGTTTCATCCATAAAATGGTCGCTATTCCACTGTTATTTGTTATCGCTAACGGTCACAGTTACAAAAAGAAAAAAGTTATTTTGCAATTCGTACCAGCACGACATCGATTGGAAAATTGGCAAATGTGATTACTTAATTGATAGAATTTCTCGTTAAATTTGTTGTATATTGTTCTAAATAATTGAATTTGTTAGTGCGAGACGGGTGATGACCGGACCACTCAGGAAGGTCCGGTGGGTCACGAGTGGCCCACGGGCCACAGGTTGAGTAGTGCTGATCTAGGCCATCAGTGCCAAACTAAGTGTGATAGATTGGTTATAATTAAATTAATATGCATAAATTAATTAATTTTTTTTTTAAATTTCATTCAGCATTCATTGAGATTTATGTATTCCGAAAATAAAAAAAAAATAACATTTCTAGAACTACTGTTGTTAAGTTTCTAAAGAATTTCTGAAAATTAATTTTGTTAAAATAATTATATGTGTTATTAAAATGTTAATTATGAGCGTATCATGTGTTAATTTTTCCATTAAATAAAGAACACTTCGACGCTTTTGAAATGCAGCTAAATTAAATCAAAATATATTCAAAGAATGTAGATTAGAGAGAGAAAAAAATTGAAACAATCAATATAACTCAAATTTTCTGTTAGAACTCTTTTTAGAATGAATCTAAAACACTTTTAAAAGGTTTTAAAAGCTACTGAACACATGTTAATAAAAAAAAACGAAAAAAAGAGTACAAAAGCGTTTCTTTTATATGTATTATTGAGTATATATGAACATTAATTGACTTTCTAAATAAACTTCAATGGCATTTTAAACCAAATATATATTTTTTCTTAAGATTGCATAAGCTTAAATTTACCCACAGAAAAAAAAATTGTACTGTATGTAGAAAAATTTATAGCCTATCCAAGAAATATTTATTTTTAATTGATTATACAATTGAACTGATGCTTACGAAGTGTCAAAATTCAAAAATACGCTACAAATATATAATAATTTTTTTTTATTAAAACTTCAACTTAAAATATTTAAATTGATATCTTTATATAACATAAGCATCTAAATATTTTGGGAAATATTATATATCAAACTATAACTCTGAGTCTGTAGTTTGACTGTAATTCTTTGTATTAGACTATTTTTTACATCATAAAATATTTCTATTTTCCCAGTGTAATACAAGTACTTTATTTAAATGGTTGGTTCAGATAAAATTCATAAGTGTTTCTGTCCGAAGATAACAATCCTTTTTGGAATTATTTATTCAATTAATGTATCTTTTTAGTATAAAAAAAATTCTTATAGTTATTACTGGAAACCATGTTCAATTAAAATTAGTTAACGTAGATTAACGTCTCAGGATTAGAATTAGAACAGGTGCGTAATTATACCAGCATTAATAAATTTTCTCTCAAACAAAATGTTTCTATAAATAAAGAGCTGCAATTAATCCGTTACAATGTAGCTTACAAGCCTAATTTTCCACTAAATGTAATGGATTGTAATCTAAATTGCAATTAATTCTCTTTATCATTCTTTATTTTCCACTTACGAGTGTAAGAATTAATCATAGATGACACATACAAACGGAATATCAAATTATTTTTCTTGTCAGCGTCCTAAAAACATCTCTAACACTTCCATTGGCAAGTCCGGGAGATATTTAATAGGTATTTCTGGCCTAATAACTCCAATATTGCGTACTCAGACAAAGTGAAGGTTAAACCTTGGCTGTTTAAGCTCTTGGCACGTTTTGGTTTTTGGCGAAAGTAACCTACAATTTGGGATATTGAGTAGAATAATCTACCATCCAAGCACACATCCAATGGTAACTAGCGCTCTATTCGTTTCCCATTGCTGATGCAAAATTAATGCTGAAAATATGCGATAGCGTAGATCCGTGCCAAAACCCACTTGCATTTCTAGCATGGCCAATACATCAGTAAATTCTGACATTTCGTCTTTCATCAAGACTATAAATAAAATAGAGCAGATCACTTTTAAGAGCTATTGCGAAAGATATTACGCATGCACAAGCAGTTGAAGCTGTGTGTAATTAAAGAATAACAGAGCACATTTAGATCAAATTTTTTAAAAAATATATAAATATTTTTGGCAGTTGTATGTCTTACGTTAGACTTGTCATTTAAAGCAATTCTCCTCAACATTTTTATCGCTGCAGACCTCTCAACGTTTGATAATTTTACAGTGGACTTTTCTGGGAGGAGGGGGTATTAATTGTTTATATTTTAATTGTTTTGATTTAATAATTTAAATTTTATTTTTTTATTTAAACATGCCTTCTTAATAAAATGTAGTGGAACCAAGAAGATGAATATAATTTTTTTTTTTTTTTTTGAAGACAAAATAATTCTCGGGCACCACAAGTATCACAGGGGGCAAATAAAACAAACAAAATAAGATAAACGAACAAAAAGGATATAACAAAAAAAAAAGTTTCGAAATAATGAGATAGCAAAAACAAACAAGTTACAAAGTCAAAAATACATTACAAAATAAAACAATTACAAACAAAACCAATAAAATGAAATTACAAAATTTACAAAGAATTAAAAATCAAGTCCATAAAGATACAAAATAAAGTAAACGAAGCTTTACTAGAAAAAAGTTGAAAAAATTAGATTACCAGTTGATTTTAGGAGCCTGCAGTTTCTCTTTCAGGCATTTTGTTTCTTTCTTAAATTTAGAACAAAAAAGGATAAAATACTCCACACTTTGCTGATCACCAACATTACAGTCAAAAAGTTTAGAAGGACACGGGTTAAATAAAGTACACTTTAAAATTACCGTGACCAGTAAGGGATCATAAGTTAGTTTTTGTGTAATGGTTGGAAAAAATTTCTTTGGCAGAAAAGAGTAAGCAGATTTTGTGTATTGAATGTAAAGTGATTTAACATGGAGCCATATCAAGTGATTTCCATAAAAAGTCACACAACCTTGAGATATAATCCCCAGTAAATTAAATCGAAACAACATAATGTTCCTTGAGTGTCCCGGAACTATTTTATTTAAAGTAGTTGAAAATGTGTGCATTTTTTGCTAAATAATGCTGAAGTTCCAACGAGTATATTTAATTAAATGGCTTAAAATTGATCTAATTATCAAAGATAAAAATTTATATTTTTTGTTAAAATTATTTTTTAAGAAAATAACACATGCGTCTTAAACATCTTATGATAAATTACTTTACTTTTAAAATTTTGAAGTTGCAAATTTTTGCAAATTTTTACTTTACTCTTTATCATTTACAATAAAATAATCAATTAGTTTAAACCAAATTTTGTGTATTTTGCACCCAATGCTAAATATTTAAAGTTTATCTCCTAAATTACTTGAAGGAAATAGATACAAACTGTATAGTCAAACGTTTTGAAGCAAAAACAAATAAATGCTTAACAAAATTAATATTTATTTCTTTTAATTCATGTATATTAAATTCTTCAAACTTATTATATAAAGAGAAATAAATTGTGTGTTTTGATAAATAATGTTAAAAACTTGATGTTGGCTATTAAATTCTGCTCAATAAATTTATAGAACTAGTGGAGTTAAAAATGTGTGCATTTTTAGTAAAAGAACTGAATTAAATCAATTCTGAAATTTTAATGATATTGGGTTTTTTTATCATAATTTAAGTTCTTGGTATCAGTACCGCTAACAATGCTTTAATATTATATTTTAATAGGGAGTAATTTTTTTTGGTCTTTTTTTTTCTCTCTGTCTCCAGCTAAAAATGTTAAAATCTCAATGTTTAGTGAAATTACATTTAATAATGATATATCTAAAGGGGTCTAAGAAGGAAAAAATAATTTTAATGATGGGCTTTTTTCAAACAATTTACCATAAGAAATAATTAATGTGCAAATAAGAAAAAAATTCTTCCCTAAAAAATTAATTACCGAGAAACTGAAAATATCCTATGATTAAAATATTTTGATTCTACTCAACTAAATCTTATAAATGTACGTAAAAGTCAACAAAAAATAGTGGAAAACAAAAATCTACGATATTAGTGGAATTGTTTTTTTAAAGGGAAATAAGTCTCTGGAATTAAAAATGTAATGTTCAAATATACATTGTGATACATACTTATTTTTTTAGAAATAGAGGTTTTTAGAGGCATTTTGAGTAAATATTCTATCCATTTCTGTCGAATAAATAAAATAAAGTTTACATAAAAATATTAAAATGTATTTTCAGATAAGTACCTTTCATTTGCTAATGTTATAATTCTCATGGGTTCAAAAATATTTTCATTTAATTATTTTACTTATTTTCTTAATGATGGTAAAGGATTCTTTTAGAGCATTGTGAAATCTTAAAATGAAAGAAATTATAACTTTTTAATCTTCGATGCTTTATAATTACAGAAGCATTATTTTATTCTTCCATTCATTTAATCTTTTAAAAATGCCACAAGAAATTTTCCAACGCCCAATTTACGATCGGATCTTAATTCAAATGAAAAAAAAAAGGTATTAATTTAGAAAATTGAATGAAATTTAATCAAAAGTTTTAAGCCGGTTTATTTTATTCCCTACAAATATTTTACGCTTCGGTAATCAATTCGTGAAATTAAAGATTTTTAAAAGAAGTATTTCTTAAAATAAATATTTAACACGAATAACTAATTCTAAAGAAAAACTAAATTAAGAAAATTATAGATTAGATTTTAAAAAAAATTTTATAGCATAAATTAATTTTCTGATTTTTAAGGTTA
Organism: Trichonephila inaurata madagascariensis; assembly: GCA_019973955.1. NCBI lineage: Eukaryota > Metazoa > Arthropoda > Arachnida > Araneae > Nephilidae > Trichonephila > Trichonephila inaurata. The sequence continues at coordinate 383,041 of BMAV01017346.1, read as the reverse complement.
AATGTTAAGAGTTGTGGGGTTCGGAATAAAAAATTATTTTCACATCACGTTATTATTTTAAATATTTGTATAAAAATGATTTAATCAAATTCTATCACATTTTAAAAGTAAAAGAAATATATAGCCAGAGGGTAATCTTATTCAATTATCTACCTCTACTTTAATTAGCTTATAATTCAATAAGACACAATGCATATAGGATTAAAAAACAATCTAAAATTGTAAGAAGAGTTTTTCAGAGAACAATATAATTCTCTTATTTATCGAATATTTTTTATCATAAAAACCAATAGGCAATTCATTTTAAATATTAATATGGCTGACGGAAAAATGACATGAATTTAAATATTACATTTTTATCGTCTTTTCGTTTAATTGGAATGTGTTCCTTCTATTTAATTGTACACGATATTGCTTAGCTTTAACTAATAATTAGTTAATTTGTTATAATTTGTTATATATTTTTAATACACTCCATAATTTATATAATTTTGACTTCCGATTGTGTGTTAGGAATATTTATGAAATCCCTCCGTTTCATACTTTGATGTTCTTTCAATAATATGATTAAAATGTATTGTTCGTCTATTATTAGAGAGTTTTTATGAATGTTTTATTCTTCAAGTAGAGACAACGGTTCGAAATAAGGAGGTCTGTTTCCAACAGCTCTCAACCTGTTTCAAAGAGTTACGTTAATGAACATTCATTTAAGGGGAGTCGGAAACCTGTATACTGACAATGTTAAATTGGCTGTTTTCGATGTATCTTTTCTCAAAATCTGTTAAATGAACATGCTTGAAATTTTTCATGCAAATAAAGTGCATATTTCTCACTATACTGAAATTACCTTTTAGCTAATTTCGAATTTTTTTCATAATTTATGAAATATTTTATCAAACATAGTGAAGTTGGACCCATTTCTCACATAAAAAATTTGTAAAAAATAAATTTTTGAGTTTTTACAAAAAGCTTTTTTCAGTATATATTCGCCATCATTATAATTATGTCATAAGAAACTTACATACCTGTGAACATTAGTTGCCTAGAAAAGGTACATCGAACATCAAAAATTTACATTTTGAGATAAATGAACACTTTTATGTATAATTATACTTCTTTAATAAAACATTCTCCCTCATACTCAAAATGATCTACATTTTTTTGAACCTCGTCATCCTCTCTCTTCCTTTTAAGTATTTTTTTCTTTCCTAACTTTTTTCTTGTTTTTTGTAAACATGAGTATGTAGCCTTTAACAGAATCTTTTTCTCGAGGCACTCTATTACCTGTACCGTGTAATCCCCAGGCTCAGTATTAAGTTTTCTCAAAAATTTTGGTTTTGATACATTTCCCATATTAAATGATGAAATTCTATCATACGTACCCAATGATATAATTCTTCTATTTGTACAAATATGTTCTTCAGTACTCGAAACCATATGACGTTGTTTACGCTTTCATTAAAATTTTATGTATCTCCATGTAAACACTTTTTTAGCAATTCTGGATTTAATGCTTTGATTTCCATCATTCATTCAACTTTTAAGCAAAAGCAAAATACTTTGTTTACATTTTTCGCCATTTAAATAGTCGTGGCCCAGTTTCAATGATTATTTAAAAGTAGGTTTTAAGGGCTTATAATTACCCTACAGGTTAAAGTAAGGTATTTTTAGAAATGTTGAAATCTATATAATTTGAAAACGTAAAAATCTCAAAATTGTCATAGTAAAAAGATTTTAGGTTTCCAACACCTCTTAATCAATTAAATCATCAAGTAGAAGATTTTTAACTATTATTTTTTGGTATCTCAAGTTTTAAGAGAATCGTTTGTACGGAATTAAATATGTAAAGAGGAGAAGCATTTGCTACCTGTCTATTTGGCAATTTTCACACTTACCCTACATAACAGGAAGCCCTAACATTCGACAAATACTAAGAGATACTAAGCAACCTAGAATCACTGAATTTGAAAAGTGGGAACGTAAGATTACAAGACACGATAAAAACACCTTTATTTATAATGTAGGGTAAAATGATTAATTGCCGAAGAAATTTAGGTGTTATGATGTCCGAATATAAAAAGGCAAGCGCAATATAAAATAATATCTTCACAGCCTTTTTGTGAACCAGAAAATGCAACGCCTGACTTTGAGGGACCACTGAATTGAATCTCCGCCTTTCCTCAGATGACTTATAAATGTAAGTATCTTCTTATCGTAACTCTAAAAGCATTGTTTATAACTTTTAAACCCTGTAAATAAACGACTATTTTTATTTCATATAATCAATTATTTCGGGCTTGAACACTCTCTCTCTCTCTATCTACAGTTAAGTATTAGGTTACTAAAAATAAGATGAACTAAGATTTGAAACATATAGGGTGCTTAATATCATATGCAATGTTAATGCTCATACAGATACTGTATTAAAACGTATTACATTTTAAATATTAATTGCTCATTATTCTCATTTTAATTAATATTAAATTTCTTTATGCATAAACGCTATTAAAAATACTTTCGTTTTTAAATCGCCTGATTCAAAACCGAATTCGATAAAAACTTGTACAGCATTCTCAGCACTACAATAAATAAATAAATATATTTACACAAAACCACAGCAAGAGATTGAGGAGAATACAAAACGGGTCAAATGTCTTCCTTAAAAACATCAGATAAAATAGACAAGCCAACCTTGTGCACTCTAACGTAAGAAAAGCTGTGAAGAAGATTCGAAGTCGGCAAACAGATCCTATAGCAGTATCGTAGGTAATTTATGAGAGCCCAGTAATCATATCCTCTACGACCATTCATCTTCATTGATGACATGCCCTTACCCCTTTGCTCAATGAATAATATAGTCACACGTGCATTGGGGAGAAGCAAACGTTCTACCGCAAACTAATTGTGGTTGAAATGCAGTTTGTGTTCCGACGCATCATCTATTTCCGCCAGCACCGAAAGTTGAGGCGTCTTAACTTGGGGTGAGGAAAACGGGATTATTATGGGTAAAATAAGCTGCGCAGTATTTGCATATGCTCCTCGGAGGAATAGTTAGATTTTGGTTTAGTTTTCCGGTGTCTAGCGGCTATGTGTTCTCCACGGGATGTCCTAACGTCTCTGTTTGAGTTGCGTATTTAATTTATTGCAGGTGATGATTAAATATGCATCTGAAGCAAGGATTAAGTGTTTTTTTTAACATAGAACATGTTCTAGGTGATGATTGGTCTAGAAAAAAGCTTATTTAAATTTATTTTAGCGTTACACTCGTGTAATGCGATAGGAATGGAACAATAAGTCTAAGTAAAAAAAAATTAAAATATAAATTTATTAAACATATTATTTAATATTAAATCAAGAAACAAACAATAAATAGTCCATCTTTAAAATTTAACAATATTATTTTAAAACCATGAAAAGTATGGCTTTTTGAAACAGTTGACTGAAAAATGGTCATAATTTGTGTTTTAATAAAAATTCAAGAGCGACACCCCAAATAATTAAAGAGCGGACATTCTGGTTTAGAACGGTTTCAACCTGCCACAGCTTATTATTGACTTGACATGTAGGCATTGACCAGGTATTGACAGAAATTCCTAACTGCCTTTTGCGTTTGAATGCAGAGGTTATGACTTTTAAACATCTAACTATTTGTGCTTCTTTGGGTAGTATTAATTTTAATGTGTGTTCCTGTTTTGATAACTTCTCTTCCAAATCTAACTTACATTGTGCTACTCGTAGCAAAATGGCCTATATGGTTTTCATTCCCAATTAAATAAAAAAAAATAGTAAAAAATCAAAAATAACAAGCGTATACTAAAAACGTCAAGATGGGTGATGAACATCATTTGAACCACATTTAATTGATAAAAATGACTCCTAAGTTGTCTCCCCATTCTTCAAAATTCACATCATGCCAGCGTAAGAGTCTAAAAGGATTTAACGTCCATCATTTTTGCTACCCACTGGGTCATTAAAAGGGTACCAGGACATGCTCGAAAGAGTAAAATGTCAAAAATAAGACTCTTTGTTTATGGGACATATATTCTTTAAATTTTCCAATACAGCTTAGATTTTTTGTGATCTTAATAAAAAATATTATAATCATTCTGTAGAAATACAAAAATAATTTTTAAGTTTTTTTTTTCTGTTTATTTTAAGTTGGACATAATTTTTGAGATCTCATAACACATATACTTATTTTTAGGTACCATTTTCTAAAAAAGTATCTCTTTTAAATATGTAAAATATATATATTTTTCACATATATAAAACAATACTCAAAATACAGTGAACCTATTTTTAGTAAAATATTAAGATAGTTTCCTTAAAAAATTAGTAAACTTTTTAATTTTGAAAAATTCTAATTTTTTTCTCCCTTTTTCACGTATAAAAACTATTTTTTAAGAAACTATATACTACTTCAAATAAAAAAATGATTCACTATATGCACAAGTATCCTGTATAAAAGTATTAAAAATTTGGAACCATATAGTGCAATAGTTTTTTTTTAAGTGTTCCTAAAAGCAAAAAATTATGCTGTATAGAAAAAGTGAAAAAAATAAACATTTTTTAAAAAAGTTTTACATTTTTATGAATTACTTTTTTCATATTTTAAGGTTATTTTATCAACAAACATATAATTTTTGTACATTTTTAAGGTTCAGAAAAATACGCACTATTTTTTAATACTAAAATTAAAAATCGATTTTTGAATGTGTATGATGTCCTGGTTCCCTTAATGAAATGAAGACTCGGACATTTGATAAACTGCTGTCTAGTGACCTTAAGTCATGTCTACTCGGCAACCACAGTTCCAAAATTCGCGTGACTCATTCTTATCAAATGTTTTTCAAATCTTTGATACACTAAACTTGGCTTCTTTTCTAATTAAGATTAGGGAAGATGACAATCTATACAATTTTGTAATATTGTTATCATTTGAGCTTAAATCAAGCAAGATACATGATAAGAATTTTCGTCTAAGTCAGCGCTTCTCAAACTGTGGGGTCGGCCCCCCTAGGGGGCATGATAATCCTACATGGGGGGCGAGCATTTTGAAAATAAAAGATTATTTGAAAAAAAATATTGATTTACTGAAAGCAAGCAAAACAAAATGCATTCTGACATAATAAATATAAGATACACATTGACACAGATATAACATACTTATAAATGTATGAGTTCTGCACAATGTATTTGATAATAAATTTATTAATCCTTAGTTAAGAATAAGTTTGATAATTACTATTAACTTGCATATGCTTATCATATACAAAATTAAATACTGATCTTGATAATTTGTACGGTTTATAATTAAGGTCGTATTGTAGCTTTAACATTAAAGTATATTATTATTGCATTCAATACATTGTTATTACATGGGGAGAGAGGGCGATGAAAATTATGATTGAAAATCGGGTTAAAAATATTGAAAGGTTGAGAAGCATTGGTTGTCATTAACGTTGCACTGCAAATCAACCCGAAGGCTATTAGCTACAAACAAAGTAATATTGAACCAAGGTCAAGTGACAAGGACAACACCGAATTGGCACCACTCTGAATTTTCAATCTACACAAACTTGAAGACTCTGAACCCCGGCTTATTTAACGCATCAGGCCAGCCACATGATGGGGTAACTTTTTATTGCAAATAACTTGTACTTACCTCTTTTAACGGGTCTATCCACGAATCTTCCACTTAATCCTCTTGAGTAAAATTATTCTTTTTAACTGTGAGCGCAGTTGCAAATCTTTCTCGGTGAAGAAGACAACATTTAGGCAAATGAGAACTTCTATTTAAACGTTGGCATTATAGTACGCGAGGATGGTTGATATTTGAGGATTAAAAACTAAGAATGAATAATGAAACTTATTCGTACAGTTAATCAAGTTATTCAAAGAGGAGTCAAGAGAGCTCCATTATTCAGATAAGTACTTTTATTTATATGTTAGTTGAATGAATCCCATGCGATTGCTCTTCTGGGTTTAATGTTTAGTGCATTCCCTCCCTTTAAGAGTGCAGTGTAATTAAGTGAAGACAATAATAAATCTGTGCTTAAAGTGCTGTGGCTCATCTTTGCTCGAACTCCTAAACACTAACGTCCTCAGGAGCGCTACACCCTGACATACATAAATTTCTTTCTTACAAAAAAATAAATTAGAATAAAAACAGAAGTGTTATAAAAATGTCTATACCGTCTATTATTTCAGGTGTTTTCTTATTTTAGATAATTTTAGGAAATAGTTATGCATATCTTTTTAACAAAAAGTATAGCAAATTTACGGGGCCTCGGCACCTAGCGATCAAGGTATCTGATCATGGCTGACATGTCATGAGTTCGAGCCCAGTACCACTAAAGACCTGCCGTGTAGGGAGGCGATGCACGTTAAATCTATAGAGAGCCCAATCGACCTTCCGTTGGTGTGGTGTGGTAGTTAGGAGAGAGATGTGTTATCTCAGGTGTCTCTTCCTCGTCACTTCACCATGGTTCAAAATGACGAGGTCCGTCGCCAAAAGCCCTCGTGTATCTGAACAGTGCGACGTTAATATTCACTCACTCATTGCAAATTTATATTTTACATGATAATTTTTATGCTAACACATTTCAAGTAAATTTTAAAAAAACATGTTTCTTTTCAAAACCAATTTTATTAAAACCCTTCAAGAGCAGTAATGGGGTTGAAGGTCAACAAAACCAACACTACATTACAATGGATTTAGATTAAAGTTAAAAGAATGCCCATATAGTTCAGTATTACAAAATTCGTTAAGAATAGCCCGTCAGATGCTTAAACCCTATAGTATTACTTTTATATTATCAAAATAAAGAAGATGTTTAATTTCGTTTTCTTTCAATTTCATTTCTTTGAATCAATTTGTAAAAGTAATATTATTTTATTCGAAATAAAAATAAGATTACTTTCATTTGAAAATATTTGAGACATCGAAAAATTTCATTTGAAAATATTTGAGACATAAGGTTTTATTCTTGTGTTAGCTAAAAATAACTTATTCAGATAAAACTCTAGCTTTTAAATTTGACGGAAAATGGAATCTTCTTTATCTCGTTTCATCCTCTTTTCCTACCGAAAGAATGATTTCTATGTCGGTTTTCAAAAATTTATGTTTTATAATAAGTATAATATCTGAGTATATAAGTATCTGAGTATCTTTTATATAAGTATATTTCTTAATACATTTAGGCCAATTTATTACATTCCAATATATTGAGAATTAAGTAGAATTGAATATTTGTCTGCTAATATTCTGTATAGACATATTCGCATTTAATATAGAATTTTGCATATATATATATATATATACATTTAAATAGGATCTTTGTATTAAAACAGATTTTTATCCAACGTTCTACTTAAAAAGTATTTTAAATTCCTTCTACGCGAATAGGTATTATTATTAGTATAAAATTTTAAATTAATTTTGAATGAAATATTTCGTTTTAAAATTTGACAGATTTTTTAAAAGTATTCTACAATGAAGTATAAGAAAATCAAGTCAGACATTTTATTTCCTCTTCTCATTATAAACCTATGAAAAAAATTTTAGTCAAACTGTCTGACTTTTGAATAAATATTTAAGCAATAAATTTTATACGGTGAAGTATTCTAACTTAAAAACAAAAGTGTAATACTGATATTTAAAAAAAAATATTAATTACAATATTACTCATAATATTACTTATTTCCCTTTTCTTAAATCGTATGTATTAGCATTTATTAAACTTTGGTCCGTGGACCTCTGGGGAGTCACCAGCATCTTTCTAGGGGGTCCACGAAGTCTCTCATATAACGTTCCCTCTTTTAATGACTCTGAAAGGTGGAAAAATTGAAAGATGCGTCACCCTCTAGACTAGACTGATAAATTGTCAACAATGAAAAAACTCAACTAAAACCTGTATTTTGATTAAGAATATCAAATCAGGGAGGTGTGTACAAATCTTTGAGGTCCACAATGTCAGGATGATACACAAAGAGGAGGGGGCGATCAAAAGTCTAAGAGCCACTGATGTGTAGAAAATATTTTCAGTCTATCTCTCTCTCTCTATATATATATATATATTTAAAAAAAAGCGACTCACTCACTCATCACGAGATTTAAGAAACTATTAGAAGAACAGACATTAAATTCGGCAAGCATGTTTCTTTTGTTGAGTAAAAATCCGCTATGAACGTGCTTTGCAAAAATCGAATGCCAAAGGTGATTATAGGCAAAAAAATACCTTTTTATGAACTATCAGACCTATACACTTGAAACTTAAGAACCTCGTTTCTTTTGTTAAATAGAGATGAATTAGAAAAGGGTTTTGAGCAAATCTATTTCCAACAAGGACTACCGAGATGGAAACTATAAAATAATATACTATTGTTTTAGAAGTGCGAGTCTTACCCTTTTTAAAACACAAAGCGAATGTTATAAGTGTTTTCTTTAGTTCAGTCAAAAACTTAATGAAAGGACATAGATAACATACACACACAAAATTAATAACAATTTGCAGGCATGCAACAGCATGACGCAGGGAAGATGGTAGTTAAAGAATAAACTAATTATATTCTAGAAGATCCAACCACAACTTGATCAGAAATTAAAAATATTTTTAAAACAAAATCTGCAACTTTAATATCTGCATTCGACGTAAAGTGTTTGACACTCATTTTGAGTTTATTTCTGTCGTTAGTTTTGTTATAAAATAACCGACACACTCCCCCCCCCCGATTATCCTTCAGTGTAACAACCTAAAATGCATTATTTTGCTTTCCAAATGCTCATCAAAGAACCTGTTAAGGTATCCGATTACTTGCGACAATTTTTTTCAAAAAAATGGAGTTACGGATATTTTTTTTTTGTGTGGTTTTTAGATTTATTTAGTACACTTTAAGAAAAAAAGGCTAAAATTAAGAAGAGAAAAATAAATTATTACTACTAAAATGGGGAAAAATGGGTGAAAATTGTCAAAAAATTATATAAATGGGTCCCGCTCTGTACCAATAGTAAATGAACAAATTCTCATTTTTTATTTTTTTTATTTTTGATGTATTACTTTGTTATTCCTTTTTGAAATGACCTGCAGGATAAGAGATATTTTCATTTTTACAAAAACTAGAGCACTTTATCTTAGTTATTATATGGAATTGCTTAAAAAACACACACCAGTGACTATGTTCACACAAAGAACTGTAAATTTTTTAATAAAACAGGGATTGATAAATCTGAAGGTTAAAACACTTTTACTATTACGCAGAACATACTCACAAAATTTCATCCAAATTATTTAAAACACTTTTTGAGTAATCGCTGTCCCCGTTTGAACTTTTCGAAAAAAAAAAAAAACATTTCGAGTAAAACGCATTTTAATGTTTGACATCTTATATAAAGTTATGGCATCTGCTTTTATACTAAAACACATGCAGTTTTTGTTCTAGTGAATGGAAAATGAAATACTTTGTATATTTATAGAGCTTAATTAGATGACCTATAAAATAAAATCATAAAAAGATGTCGATTTTTTAAAAAAATCAGGATTTTAGGGTAGTCGTCTGATACCTTAACAAATATATAGAAACAAGAACCATTTTCAAAAAATTTGTAAGATACATCAAGCGACACAAAATTAACTGGTCATAATTTTTTAAAATCGTCCCTATAAATTAAGATTGCATCCGATCAAATGAGATTATTAGATAATGTAAGAGATAAGAATTTAAAACATGTGAATCTTCTCAGAACTCATATTTTATACAACTCTGTAATTCATATATTTAAATTTTTTAAAAGGACAAGAAATAAACTATGTTTGACCATATATTTACAGAAACTTTTTTTATGATATATTTATCATAATTTCGATTTTTTTTATAAATCAAAGATAAAAGTAACTCATATAAACTCCTAAACCATCCTGAAATATTATTTTTAGATAGATGTGAACCTGGGATCACACAATAAACGTTTAAAATCTACTTACTGTTCATTCTAATAAAATACACCATTAGAGTCTTTACTTAGATCCGGCCATGAAACATAAACCCCGATAAACATTCTTCTCTCTTTTTCCATTTTTCCAATACGAAATTAAGTGCTTAATGATGTATCAAAGTCCTTCTTAAATATTTCTAGAACCAAACTACACAACGGAAGGCTTATTTTTAAAAAGCGTGATAGCTGTGTATTTTATGCTTCACACTCCCCAATAAACTTATTTAAACGAACTCTCTATGTTTACAAAATAAAACCTATTATATTAGACCCCAGTGATCAAGAATTTATTACCGTCCACCAACTTTATTTAGTTTCGAATTTCCGAGAATTTTGAACCCCAACACTGGATATAAATGTCACTAATATTACCGTTTCACTGTAAATTGGTATAGCTACTTTTCGCGGGAGTTAGCCGTCGTAAAATGACCCATAAAACCCAACTTCGTTTCTACAGACCTATAAATGAGACTGAAATAAAAAAAAAAGAAAAGCACAAAAAGGAAAAACGAAATTTTACGTCGGGGCAATACTTCGATTAGAATTCATTTGGCCTAACGTATACATACATGTATACATTGGCCCAGTGCGTCTGTATGAAATATATATTACGTAGAGTATGATAAAATATATGAGAATAAAAAGGAACACACTACTTCAGAGACTTAGAGAGAATCGATTATATATTTCATGTTTAAGTGAATATCACGAAATTGCAGTTTGAATAAATAATAAAATTATTATGTGCTTTCTTTCATATTTTATTCCCCCGCTATGCTAGCTCGATTTAGGGTATGGTGAGTACACTCCCGAAAATCAGAATATTTTTCTGTTTATTTCTGCTAAGGGAAAAAAGTACCTTTTGGGAGTTTTTCTCGATAATGGATGTTGAAAATTGTAGTCTCGAAATATTTTGTCGAAGAAATTATTGCATTCGAATGCCTAGGATCCAACCAAGAAAATTAAATATGCATAAAATTTTACTCGATTTAAATTTGCTAAGCTCTGACCTTCCTATGTTATGTTGAATTGGTAAATATACACATCATTGATGAATATGTAGTGTTGAATCTATTACAGAAACTATTAATATATTACTATATTAGAGACAATTACCTAATATTTATGAGATCTCTTTTTTATACATTTCTATATATATATGTAAAAATTCCCATTAATTTAATCTTGTTGTTGTTGTTTCAAATCCCCTTGGAGCAGGAAAGCCTAAAATTTTTAAAAATAATATCTTAAAAAAACAGCCTTATAACGTCATAAAAATAACCATAACCAATAATATAATTTCAATTGATATTTAAAATTAAATAAGTTAATGATTATATTAATTATGTATACAACTTGTACTATTTTATTATAGCTGTGAGAAATTTATTTGTTTTTCACATTCTTATTTGAGAGATAATTAGAACTTTACCTAGTTATTACTTAAAGTGTACTTTAAATTTTCTTTATGGTTCCATGAAAAGGCCTATGGGACTTTGTCTTAAAATAATATTCCATGGAATTTTTGTTTTTTCTTTTCACTTAGCTGGTTTTTTAGTCAATTCTATAAAATAAGTACAGTAATTGAGCAATTTAGTATTGCTTTTAATTGAATAAATTGTGACATTGTAAGTTGTAATATCACTTTATGGCTTACAAACATTGTAGTATTTTTTTCTGTTTGTAAATAAATATCAATCATTGATCCAGTATGAAATAGAATATCAATAACAATGCCCTCTTATTGCGATACTGTATGAGAATTGTAAATTAATTAATTGTTTACTAAAAATCATTTGTTTGCATGAAAATCATACTAGATACATATAAGTAATGCATAATAACTGAAAAATGAGTTCACTGCTGTATACTTTAAGCCATCAAATTTTTAAGATTACCAGCTACTAGTTATTTTGAATTTGAAAGGGAAATAATGATATGTAATTTCTAATTACGCTCTCAAATTCTTGTATTTATCGGGATTCCTCTCTTCTTTTAAAATTTCTTCACCTTTTCAGGTGTGTGTGTGTGTTTTAGTAATTCGTCAGTGGAATTTTATTATTTGTTAAGAAATATGTGTAAGCTCTTGTTAAAATCAAAAGATATATACTATGGGACAGACTATGTACATCATTATATTTTGTTTTTAGATGAATTTAATTGTATTCAAATAAACATTGTTTATGAGAATACCAATTAAAATATAACTTTTATTTATCAACTAGTCTAGATAGAGAGAAAAAAACTTAAACTCCTTAGAAATAATATTAAACCCTTAGAATTAAAATTGTTAATAAAAGGAAACATATATAAGACTTAAAACATTAAACTTCTTTCTGAAATAAACCTTCAAAATAATTAAAGTTTTTGGAGAAAACTGAGTTTTTATAAACACATTTGGAAATGAAACATTGCCAATAAAAAGAAATATGCCAGTTTTATGGAGCGTTTTTCTCTTAAATAATCAGCAAAACCATACACACGTAATGTATTAATAAATATAAAGTTCTAAAAATTATTTTTTCGAGTGTTTATATTTTAATGGATAGATTTAGTAACATACATTAACAGAAAATTAGTTAAATTGATTCAAGTATGTAATAGTTAAAGAAAAATAAGCAACGCGTTTATATCACGATTATTATTCTGGCCTCAACATTACGGCTCATAACGGGAATTTTTATTGTTAATATTTTTCATTGTATATCATGGGAGTAATATATAAGTATAGCTATAAAAATGTTATCGAAATGTAAGATATTAAGTTTTAATGATTTTAAGGAAATTTTTCGGATCGATTTTAGTGTTTTACAAGGTTTATAAAATTCTACCAACTTCTTGGTAGGTAATTAGAAGAAATATACTGGAATGTAAGACTTTTTTGGTACACTCGCCCACAATATGCGTGTTTGAAAAGCACAGGTGCAAAAATTCAGAAAATCCTTTCTTGGAAATGCCTATTTGGCTGTTTGACAAACAAGTCAAATATTTTGAGAGAAACTAACAGATACACTTTCATGGTGCTGAATAAAATCATCAAGAAACTAAAAAAGGTTAAGGGGCTCTCCTATTTGCAATATAATACTTTTACATTGTAATTATGATTTACTTTTAAGATATCAAAATCTGTTTGTCGAGTTTGAATTGGCGAATCAAAGTATGCAATACATATATATTTATTTATATATATACATATTAATCTATTTTAATTGTATCAGAGTTTTGTGACAAATATGTATTTCGTTTGACTATATCATTCAGTTTGTTAATTTCATCCAATTTTAATAAATTACTTAAATAGGCAGCAAATTTATTTATTATTTATACATCTTGTGACGTCTCTCGCGTCCTTCTGCTAACATAACTCCTAAGTTCTTTGACGGCCACGATTAATGGCAAAACTTTTCCAACCCAATACCAAGAAGATAAACGGATCAAAAATGTAAATGAGATATACTTTAAAAGGATAGAAGCTTTGATGATGGGGGCGGCAAGTTTAGAGATAACTTAGTGTGGAATCATTCGGATCAAGAGTTAGATGTCCTATAGCTCTAGAAGAAAGATACGTTCATTATAAAGAAGTTGGAATCTTCGCATATAAAGTTACATTATAGATATTACTCAATCACTGAAAGAAGGAGATCTGCAAAAGGTAATATTTTGTATAGGAAGTTAGATGAATCGGTTTATTTATTATAATTAAGATAAATGATCTAGTTGCGTGATCTGACTTGAATACAAGGTTTAATTGGGTGTTAACTCTCACTTTAAGAAAGTTGTCAATTAGAATTAAGTAATATAAGTTATTCTTAATAAAAGTTGTATTAAGAACCCAATATGTCTCATCATTTTGATAATCCCACACCTCTAGCTTACGCGGATCCGGATAGACATAGTCATCACAGGATGGCTATGTCGCAATCTTTGTAAATCAAGTAATTACAGTACTTTAGTTGCAACAAAAACAAAAGTAATTTCATACAAATAATTACTTTTAATAAAAAGTGAATAAAAACAGGTATAACGTTATGAACTGTTTCGTAAAGCATTAATATTAAAAAAATCTTTTTAATGGTAAATATATTGCCGTTTTTGAAACAAGTACTAAAACAAATAATATTAAAAAAAAATTCTAAGTCAATTTCTACATAGGTCAACAAAGAAAAATTTTATTTCAGGTACTTTTTATTAAGGAATTACAATTAATATAAATATGTATATACATAAGACAGAATCACACTAATAAGTGGTAAAATAGAAAACAATTTTCCTTGCAATTTTTCCTCTTCCTTTCCATATAGGGCGTTGGACTATTTTTTTTTGTTTATTACTGTTTATTCATTAATTAAATTTAATTATTCTACTAAAAGAGTATAGCAAAAAAGAAATCACATTCTCAGAAATGAGGCCATCCCAGGTGGGATTCGAATTCATGACCTTTGGCTTAGAAGTCCAACGCGCTATACATTGCGCTACAGGGGCACAACGAACGATTTTCCTTTTTATATATGCTGTTGAACTATTATTTTTGTCTATTACTATTTATTCATAAATTACATTTAATGAATGAATTAATATTTGAAAAACCTATATTAACACATCGTCTTATCCACTACAAGTTTAAAAAATGTATTTAAACTTAGAGAAATAAAAAAAAAGTACTTTATTAACGATTGAAAATTTGAACAAGATAAATGTATTTACGGAGAGTGTGAACAAAAAGTAGGATTTGGATAATTAACTTTCTTAAATATTTCAAATTAGTAAAAAAAAAAAAAATTGAAGAAATTAATCAGAAGAATTGTATTAGTAATTATCTTAAATAGCGAAACATGTTTTAATAAAACTTTCGAGTATTTGTCGTTAGATAACAAGGGTGAATGAAAAGAAAAAGAATGCAACACATAACACTTAATAGTATTTTACATCATTATTTTCTTAAATATTTGCGATTTCTTCTGATTACCAATAAAGGAAAAGTTATTAGCGATGTGAGGCTAACGAAATAAATCATAGCATGATGCATAAAAAAATAGAACTCATGGGACTTATTTTTCAAAACTTTCATTTTTTGTCGCAATAGAAATTGTTACACTAAAACTTTTAATCCAATACAATATCAATTTATAATATAATCACTAAAGGAATACACATTTATTAAATGTGCATTTTTCTACCTATAAAAAAAATCACTTAGCAAAACAATTTGTAATCTAATTCAGCGCGAACAAAAATAACATACGTATATACAAGGTATTAAGGTATCCGACTACGTCCGGAACCGTGAGTTTGCAAAGCGCATAAATGGATAATTTTCATGTTATTTAATGTCACTTAGATTAGAATACATGTATAAAATTATTTTAAGGACATTTTGACAAAAACAAAATTATTTAAATACAATATTTTGGCAAAAAATTAACTTAGAATAATCTTTTTTCAAAATGTTCTCCTTTTGTGAGAAACGCTAATAATAATGTTTTGCCTGTATATAGCTCAGACCTCTCTACAGAGGCTCAACTAGAATTTTTGAAATATATAACTTAGAAGTGGGTTTATCCATATTTTACGATAACAGAGGGGAGCAATTTTAAGAAAAAAGCGCCGATAATTATATATATATTTAAATTGATTGTAACTCTGAAAATAATGTGAATTTTTCAAAACTTCTAGTTGAGCCTCTGTAAAGAGGTCTGAGCTATGTACAGGCAAAACATTAAAATAATAGAAGAATTTTACACAAAAGAAGAACATTCTGAAAAAAAAAATTATTCTAAGTTAACTTTTTGCCAAAATATTGTACTTAATTTTTTTTTATCAAAACGTCCTTAAAACAGTTTTATTCATGTATTCTAATCTAAGTGACACTAAATATGAAAAAAATATCCATTTATGTGCTATTTTAAAATCCCGGTTCCGAACGTAGTCGGATACCTTAGTAAAAAAAAATGCTTTTTTGCGTGCAATTTGTTGTGCGTTAAGACCTATCATGCAGATATTAAAAGACTTTCTAAAGTTTAATTCACACAAAAGCTTTACAAAATTAAACTTACTTATTTCAAAAATCTTTCTTTCACAAAATATCCCTTGCAATTCCTTTTCTTTTCTTTCTTTCTTTTTTTTTTTAAGAAAGAAATTATGTATGACATGTTTACAGAAGAGTAATTGGAAAAATTAACTGTGTCTTGTGTGATATATATTATATCTTTATTCTGTTATTTAAGAATATTTAGATCCATCTTTCTGTTAAGTATGCTTTATAATTATTATAATCATTTTATACGATCTATTTTAGTTACGGAAGGTTTTCGTTGCCTACCCATTAGTATATATATATATGTATATATATTCTCTGAATCGTTAAAAAAATAGTTTTAAAAATTTTCATCGTTTGTATGAAAAAACACAGCTCCTATCAAAAACATTAGTTCGCCGTTCTTTCGCATTGAGCAATATTTATTTGAAATGGATAAGGGCCTTATTGTTGTTGAGACTTCTCACGAAACTGTACAGATAAATCTCAATTTAGAATGCGAGCTGTAGGGTATGCTTGATCAAGTTGAAACCCTCACTTAAGGCTCGAACGAAACGCGAATTTATCAAGTCGGAGTAAACAGAGGCAAAGTGAGAAAATGAAATTGAACTGAAAAGCCATACTTCCATGATTACTTCGGCGAAGTTGTTGGGGATTTTACGACGCCTCAGAGAACTTTTTTCCTGCGTTACTCTGTAGCATATAAAAAACGACGCTGCTTTCCTTTTGTGATGTAGCATTGTAAAGCTGAAATGTTTCCCCATTTGAGACCATGGTCGTTTTAGAAATGTGCGATCTTTTAGAATCGAAGTGTTGTCACGTTTTAGAAAATCCTTTTTATGGTCCCATTTCCAATCAAATGTGTGTGTTTCGATTTTTTTTTGATGTCATCGATTTTTGTTATATCTTTTACTCTTATTGTATCGGTGTGAAGTATAAATGCTCGTAGTCCTTTAATGAAATCAGGGCTGTAGGGCAGCGCATAAAAAACCCCAAAGCAGAAATAATCTTAAAGATCATCATTCTTTTGGGCCGAAATAGTAAGTTTTTGTTCTTTTAACAATGACGACATAACGTTAACAAAAGATATTTTTAAGTAAGAAAGGAAACTAAAGTTATTCAATGAATGTGTTTCCATGTTTCTGAAGTATTTTTTGTTCTCACCATTATCTTGCATAACATTTTATACATAGTATTTGAGGATTATTTTCAGTGATAATCAATAGAACTGGGTAATGTCACGCATTTGACGATGTTTTGGTTCCGTTTATCCATGAAACTTTTCAGCTTACATTACAAGACTTAAGAACACAGAATCAATTACAAATTGGTATTACAGAGGGTATTTTAAATAATAATAATGCTAATTAATGAGTCTCATTATCAATAAAACTAATGTAATAAATTGAAGGAGCAATATGAATTTATTTAGTTTTTCGAACTTACTTATGATGCAGAATTTAGTATAAACAACCATCACTGTTGAAAATTAAGTTGAAAAATCTTTATTTTGAGACATTCTAAACAAATCCAAAACAGAATACAACATTTGAAACGTCGAAAAATCTACTTTCATTAATACGAGTATGTATATTTTACGCAAGGAAAGGTGTGTAACAAACGTTTGTAATGACAGAAATTCCATTTGATTTTGTTGAATAAACATTACATAAAACATGCGGATTTATTATTTTAGTTTATTTATAAGACGAGATTGATATATATATATATATATCTCTGAGCTGGCATTCCTTTCTCCGCATCCGACTGATTTTAGCTACAGATTCGAAATTTTGAATAATAAGCTAGTATGCTTCTAATTTTTAGTCCTCCTTCAAATGACGTGGTCAAGACTGCCCATAGCAGTTTTATGACATACCATTGTGAATGCATCTTGTTTGTATAGAGATCAAATAAAAAACATGATCATAAAAACTCCTGTTTATTATGTGTCTTGAATTCGAGGGCTCATCGTCAGTTCTATGCAATATCTATACTTTCCTTGAGAAATCAGTATTGTGACATTAAAAAACATTCGAAAGAGAGAAAAAATAAGTAAGTGATCCGTGAAAAACGTTTTTAATTTTCAAAAATATGTTTATGCTGGCTGGTATACCCGTTCTTCACACGGGTGAATTGAAAAATTAAACAACACAGAGGGAAGGATAAAGAAGTTTTTTTTTTAATGAGTTAATTTTACGGGAATTACAAATGAAACAAAAACAAAAAAGTTTTTTGCATATCTCACCTGAACAAAAAAAAAAAAAAAAATAAATATTTGTTAAATTTTAAGTATGTAGATCTAATGGCTAATAAAGAGGGGATTTTTTTTTATTTATAACACCCCGTAACTCTCTTTTGGGTCGATTTTTGAAAACACCTTCCTTAGCTGATCTCTGCTCAGCAACACATTGTTGCAAATTTTGTGTAATGAACGTTTAAAATAGTGTAACTAATTTATATCTGGATATGTAATACGATACTATTACTCCATGTTGTATTTAATTTATGTTAAAAGAGTAATATTCGCAAGCAACGCCGTTCCTTAAATTATAATAGCGATTCACTGGAAATAGCGAAATAATGGCAATAGAGCCAAGTTGGTATCATTTTTTGGCGACAATGTTGATAAATTGGCGATTTATTGAACAGCGCAGAAGTTGATATGCTGTAACTCCACCTGGTGGGAAGCTGCAGCAACAAAGAGGATAGCACAAGAACCTTCTCCACAATAAAACACAAAAACAGGACAATTTTCATAGTAATCGGTTGAGCGTTGTTGGAGTGAAGTGAGGTCATATATACAAACATTCATATATATATATATATATATAGAGAGAGAGAGAGAGAGATTTGCTTTAAGGAGAGTTCACCCATGTGACGGTCTGTTTTTCAAGCATTTTTAGGAAATATTTTTGACAAAACATAAAATGATAGAACTTAACGTTTTGCATAATTTATTTATACGTATCTTAAGAGTATGTGTATATAAATGTTTAGCCAAAAATATCCAATAGAACGAGAGTTATAGCGCTCTGAACACACCCGCCTCGAAAAAATGGACGCTCACTTCTTTCTCGATTCCGGCTGATTGGCTTACCTGAAATAAACTAAAAAATTAATGGCGTTTAAATCTATAAGCTTAAATCCACCGAATGAACTATAACTTTTTAAAATATCCAAAATTGGATTTTTGGTAAACCTCTGAAGAAAAAATTTCGAATTTCATGGGTTTTTTTTTTTTTTTTTTTGTTATTTTAATGGAACTATTTTGAATTTTGGAAGGATCGTAGTTCATTTGGAGCGTATATGTGTACTGTCTACCCTATAAATTTAAAATCATTCGGTCAAACCATTTCTGAGATATGATGCAGGAAAGTTTGTAAAACACAGATTTGAGAAAAACACGTTTTAAGTTTCAAGTCCGATTAAAACAATGAAAATCTTAACTTAGCGCTACGAACAGCTGCTCTTCTAACACCTGCTTCTTTGTAACTACTTCGAATTTTAAAAAACCTCTTTACCACCGTATTGTAGACATGTTAAGGAAGTAATTTATGAAAAAAAAGGTTTTTTTATTTTTTGAACCCATCACATGGGTGAACCCCTTAAAGATTCTTCTAGAGAGTTTCAGATATTTAAAAATATTTTAACCACTTTCTAAACTCAGACAAAAATTGTTATTTTGAGGAAACTTTCACTACTCTTTGTATTAATGAATACATTTAATTTCTTTCCACTAAATACAATTCGTATAGGTTAGAGGGAGAAAGAAATTCTCCTATACATTCAACAGTTCATAGCTGTTAGAGGACGAGATATTGAACAATAAAAAATTTCTCAAAAACATTATTTTTATTATCATAATATATATATATATAAATTACTATAATTAATAAGAATTTTTTTATTGAACTAAAGCCAAAAAAAAAAAACATGAGCCACTTTTAACACTTCAGGATAACTGCTTTATTACAAAAAGATATTAAGAAGGAGAAAATCCTATTTTCAAGCAGAAACAAATGGTTTCTTTTTTTTCCTTTCAATCATTTTGTTTCGGTACTTCTCATCTATCTGCGACAACTCCTTGCAAGGCAACCAACCAAAAACTCACATATTCCCATACTTTAGAAAAGCGAATAAATTGCAAAAGTAAATAACAAGGGGGGGAGGTAAAAGTTCAATTATTTACCGCCCTCATAGCTCAAATTACTGCACAAAAAAAAAATGACGCTGAAACCAAATATTATGCAAGAGAAGGAAGAACACCACACGTGGTGGTAGGGGGAATGGCGATAGGCATAAAATGACAATCTGCTATTATTTTTTCTTTTTCTTTTTTAATCTTTTTCCCCCAAGGTACCCTTTCCTTGTTATTATATCCTGCGCCGTAAAATAAGTAGCTGCATCGTCAGAAGAGGCAGGGAGACTTCAAAGGGGTCTGACAGATCAGGTACCCCCGGTGCAATTTTTCTGCATGAATAGAACGAGTACAGGGCTTAGAAAAGAGGTTTTATTGATTT
>BMAV01017346.1:352284-362390 GCA_019973955.1 Trichonephila inaurata madagascariensis | reverse complement strand
TATGATTTTTAATCCGGAGAGAAAGATGAGACTGTTCTTGTTAGAGGAGATTTGGATGAGCTTGAGTTTTGGTGTTTGGTTTCTAATTAATGAAATGTAAGAATAAATTGATTGCTTGAAATAATTGGAATTTTGTTGCTGTGAAATCTATTAAAAGCATGAGATTTCTAAAAATATCATTCATGGAGTTTCTGTAAAATTGTTAATAAATGGTTCCACACGGATTTTTAGGTAAATGTTTATAGTTTGAAAAAACTTAACATTTGCTTTTTTTTTCCGGAAAAATATGTCATTGAAGTTTGTTTACATTTAAAGTGACAACGTTCAGAACAATAACTTTGCAAAAGCGTAAAAACATTTTTCTTTTATATTTAGTATCACTTGAATCAGAATATGCAAATAAAATTTGTTTATAAAAATATTATTATTATAAAAAATTACTTTAAGTGCAATTTTTTGGCAAAAATGAAGAAAAAAATGACGTATTTTCATACTCCTTTTATGAAAAACGCTTCTATAATAATAATAATATTTTGCCTACATAAAAGTTTAAACGAGTTCTGTACAGAGCCTGAACTAGAATGTTTGAAATATATAATTCAGGAGTGGATATTTTTGAAAATTAATACATCAGCATACAGAATTTGAAAAAAAAAGGAAAACATTTATTACTTCAATTGATTGTAATTCTGAAAATAATGAGAATTTTTCAAAAGTTTTAATTTAAGCTGTCTGTATAGAAGTTCTAGCAAAATATTATTATTATAGAATTTCATAATAGGAGAATGTTTTGAAAATGTGTCATTCTTTCTTAATTTTTTCCAAGAAAATGCGTTATGTAGTTTTATTATTTATTTTTGAATAGCATTCTTAAAACAATTATATATGCAAATTCTCATTCAACTGACACTAAATATCAAAAAGAAATATCCATTTATCTGCTTTGTCAAAATAATGGATCCAAAGGTAGTCATTTTAAGCATATATTGATAGCAATAAAAATTAACTTATTATTATGGAACTGTTTTTTTTTAACAAAAAAAGTAACTTTTTTTTAAAAAAAAAATTAATATTTTTTACCGTATACTTATTTCAAAGTTTAAAAACATTGACAAAGATTATTTTATTCAAATACACATTCTGAAGGAGAGATTTTTCCAATTGTCGAACAATATGGAAATTATAAATTTATAATATTTTACTACTGTTACAATATTTCTATTTCTCATAAGAACATACTTTAAGCTATAAAAATATCTTTTATTTTTGTGTGGCAAAATGAAAAAACTAGCTAAAATATTCTATTTTATTAATCTTAGGAAAAAACTGCATTTTCAGATTTAACTTGAAATTCCTAACTTGTCACTGAAATACGCCTGTAACAACAATTTAATAAATAAATTTAAAAGAACTGATGTAAGACGTAGGTATCAACTCTACGATTAAGAATATGTTCAAAAATTATAATTTACATCGAAAGTATCATTTAGAACATACTTTATAAAAAAAAATGGTGATACTGTCGTGTTATTCCATGCTATTGGTGAATTGTAGATTGAAAACTGTAGCCATAAGACTATAGGGTACAAAAGGAAATAAGTTGCCAAGTCATAAACACTTCGGCGATTAATCTTACGCATGCAGTTAATATTTGACAACAAATTGCTGAGATAGTGTTAATATGTAAGTATTAAAATATATAATGCAATGCCCCCATAAAATTTATTTCATTTATTCGCCCTTTTTGTTTCTTTTTAAAATGATTGAAATTTTAAAGTATTTAACCTAATATATCTTTCATTAAATCCCGTCAATGAATTGAAACAGAAAAGTTAATTTTGATACGAACAACAATTCTGATTAACTGGTTTTTCGTTCATTAGCATATAATTTTAATCTATACACCAAATATAAAAAAAAAATTAGAGTCAGTATATCCCTAAAATTTAATAAATTATATATTTACACATGAATCAACTTCTTAGTTGTAATAACATATTTAATTGTTACTTTTGATTAAAATTAAAATGGGAAATCTGAAAACGATAACATTAAATTTAAGTATATTATAGAAGATCCTACGATAGTTTGATCTGAAACTAAAAATATTTTTTTAAAGAAATATATAACTTTAATATCTGTGTTCGACGTAAAGTATTTGACAGCCATTTAGAGCTTATTTTCTGTTCTTAATGTTCTAAAATTGCTGAGAGTTACACAAACTTTCACTGCAACAATCTAAAATGTATTGTTTTGTTCCCTAAATTTAATACAAAGAGTTACGGAGTTACCAATTTTGTGTAAGAAAACTTAAAATAGTGTAAATAATTTATATCTGGATGTGTAATACGTTTATATTACTCTGTGTTTTATTTATTTATGTTAGAATTGTAATATTTGCAAGCAGCATCGTTCCTAACATAATAATGGCTGTTCAAAGGAAACTTGGCGAAATCTTGGCTATAGAGCTAAAATGGCATCATTTTTCGAGACCATGTTGGTGACTTAGTGATCATTTTGGCAACCATTTTTGGCCAGTTGGCGCCCATAGAGATTCTTCTGGAAATTACAGGAGAAAACTACCAATCTCATGGTTTATGACACAAGAGGATTTTTCGAGAAAAATCCGTGAGGCATATAAATAGGAAGCATATAAAACTCGCTGAAACTGAGTTAGTCTTGCTTTGATCGTTGAAGACCGAGTATTGATTTGACCAAGAATATAGTCGACCAGTGATTACTTTGGCTGTTGAGTAGGACGAGTGAGTGCTTGCTAATCTTAAATATATGTGTATTTCAGACACTGATAGTTGCGTCTGAGCACCGTAGAAGGTGTGAAAGCCTTCTGAGATTTAAAAGCGAATTTGAGTACCACATCCTGTATTTCAAGGATTATTTTTTCGACAATAAATTTACATCGCTTTTGAAAAACTGTCTTGCTAATTGCGTCTGATTTACATAAATTCCTCGAACCCCGATCTACTCAGCAAAAGAAGTAAGTCTATTTAGAGTAAACTAGCATTCTTGATCTTTTCTGTTTTTGATAATTTGCAAATGCTATAGTACAGCTACATTTTTATTACATTCGAAATTTTTATTAACTCAATCTAGCAAGCTTCATGCAAATTTTTAGAATATTTGTCATTGGAATTTTTTCTTAGTTTCTAATATATGTTACAGAAATGTCAAGCAAGTAACGAATGAAGACACCGAATTATAAGAAGTACTTGAAACATTTAATATTACGATGGCTTCAGAATTATAATCAATAAAGTATACCATATTTTGAAATGTAATTTAATCTTTACGTGAGGTTAAATTCAGTGCATCATAATCTTCAAAGAATTTAGTGTAATTAAAAAAGATTATCTTATACAGAAGTATTTTGTTATGATAAATTGCCCCTCATTTTATTAGATTGGCTCTAAGAAACCTTATCTCAAATGAATAGTGGATTAATGCAATCAAATATGAAGAAAAATGTAGTTATATAAAATTTCTATCCCTACCATTGTACTTCCAAAGATAACAATTTCCCTTTTTTTTTAAATAAAAGACTTCTTTTCAGTAATATCTTTATTTTAAAACTAAAACTAATATTCTCTTAACAACTGTAAACGTTCTTATTGCAGCATATATTCCAAAAATAATTTTAGTACTCAAATAAATATAATTGAAGAGCATCCTGCATAGATAATAACAGTGCCCACATATCCTTCCATGGAAAGGTTCATCCCCTCTGACCTAGATACTTCGTACTGGGGGGGGGGGGGAAAAAAAAAAATGAGTACCTATTTTAATCCCAGTATTTCAATTCAAATCGTGTCCACATCAACGTTCGTCCATCCTGTTAATAACATGCAATACTTCAAAATTATCTTTACATAGTTCATAACAAAACTTCCCACTTTCACTTCCCCACCCCCTTATTACCCACCAATCACCCCTTCACGCTCCGGTGACGTCATACATATGGATGACGGCGTCATAATGAGAGTAACTAACCATACCAATCCCAAGAAACTCTAGGTGCACAGCGGAGCGAAGATACAAAAGTAAATTCGACGTCCGGGCATCAGTCCAAGAACGGTCACTGCTGACCATTCGCGGTGCCCTATTACGCGACAAACTGCCCTGATCTATCTTGCTCATTTACAGTTCGCTGGACACCGTAAAAGGGGGGCTCAGGTATCCCTTTTTTGCTATGCTGTTCAAGATTTCTCTGATATTTGATGCTTGAAGGCGTATTAGCTTAATTAGTCTTATCGGCTTTCCTATTATGAATTCCTGTAATTAAAGCCCTGGGGATGATGGAGAGGGAAGGATAAAAATGATTTAATCGTGTTTCATTAGATTAGATTGTAGGAGACTCCAAAGTTATGAGAGAGGAGGAATATTAATATAGTTGAATTTCTGATCAAATCGCGTTTGGGTTACTTGATGAACATGATGTATGTTATTTGTCCTTTAACGGTAAAAAACATACCGTAGGACAATTTAAATGGGGAAAATATTAACTTTTACATTAAAAAATACAATTTTTTTTTATAAAGTCTTAAAAACTTTTCTTCATGAAAAAGAAATTAAAACTGTACGTGTGGAAAACTTTTTGCTGCCAGTATATAATATATTTATTAAATCTAAAAAGACCATGACACACAAATTAATTTATTTTACTTTATTTTTACATTTTGAATCTAAAACTATCAATAATAGATTTCTTATTTAAATAACTAATAAAAATCCCTCTCTGAAGCCAGTGTAGTTTTTAGTCTCATTTTTATATGTATTATATCACTATTAATGTGATTCTGATTATATAATAAAAAGAATTTATAGAAATTGTTTCAAATGTAATTTTAAGTAGTAAAATCTATTTAAGAATTGCGTTGTTCAAGGCTAAGACTGCTTTTGTTTACTGTATAAATTTTTAATATTTTATAAGTACCTCTGCTTTCTACTTTATATTTATTATCCCCCCCCCCCTCCTTTTCAATTTATATTTGCATTGTAAATGTATTTATATTTTTAGATTTGAATTATATAATACTGTTGTTATTTACACCTGTAAGCCTCATGTTAGGCAACGTGTGAAGCATGAGGAGTTATATATAAGTAAATTAATTAAAAAAAAGAAAAAAATCTGTGTGGTAAGCTAAAATAAATAGAATCAAACTTTTGATTATAAAGTTGTCGTATAAAGTGTTGTGAAATTTAATGCTTTTTTAGCTAGTACTTTCAATGATATTACGTTTGTTCAAACCCACATACTTGTAATTCCTTGACAATAACATAGATAATAAAATATCTATATTAATTAATTCGTTAGAAAATCTTTTCGCAAAAGCTGAGAAGTATAATAATATAAATGTATATAATCTGGAAATAATTTCATTATGGATGCTGAAGGTAAAATCCCAGAATTAAATATTATTTTAAAAATAATATATAAATGTTTGTTTAAATTCCAGGTAATTCAAAGCAATCTTGAGATGAACTTATGGAATTTAGATAAGCTGCGTGTTTTTGATTACCTTTAATAAAATAACTATACTAATAATTAGGTTATTTTATCTTATTTATATTATCGAACTATATTGAATATATTGTATGTGTACACACAAGAATTTTTAAAATAATTTTGCTGTAGACAAATTTATAAGCATTCCTATTTTTTGAAAAAAATATTCAATTCAATTAATAAACTTTTTAATAAAGTTCTCAGTTGGCTTACTGGAATCTGGGGAAATATTTAAGTAGAACTAACTTGTTCAAAATTAATATTTAATTACGTAAAAATTTAAAATTTCATTTTTATGCGTTAAACTAACATTTTTATAATGTAATAGAAAACGATTTACTCAAAAATTTTCTTTCATAATCAATTGAAAAGGAAAACAAATTTTAAACTATAAGTGCAATAGTAAGAGATGCTATCATGTGATAATTGATTTATTTTATTTTGCGTCACCAAAGTAGTACAAAACTGTATTTGAAAATGAACGAAATTTCTGAGATAAGAATAACAAAGAGATAGTTTTCAAATAAATCAATAAAAAAGAGTCTTTCTTTTTCAAAATATTTTTATAAAAATAAGTTTATTTTAAGATAAAACTAGTTAAAAATAATCCAACTATCTTTGCTTACAATATAAATAATCTTGTACTACCATTGGAGATATAAAATCTTTTTTACGTCTATAAAAAACTGTCTTGCTTCAATTCCTATAATTAGTGTTCACAATCCGCCTATATATATATATATATCTTGTTTGTAGAGAATTAGCCTATATATATCTTGTTCATATTTTCAGTCGTTAATAAAAACTTTCTATTCATCCATTCAAGTTCAAATACATTTTTGTAAACTTGTAGTGGATGGCACTTGATGTTAATATAGTTTTTTCAAATATTAATTCTTGATTTAAAATTAATGAATAAATTGTAACAAAATACTAGTCCAACACCATATATAAAAAAATAAAATCACTCGTTGTGTCCCTGTAGTGCAAAGGATAGCGCGTTGGACCTTTTAATCGGAAGGTCGTGGGCTTGAATCTTACCTGGTATGGCCTAATTTCTGAGAATGTGATTCATGAATGAATCAATAGTAACAAGCAAAAATAATAGTCCAACACCATATATAAAATGAAAAATTGCTTTTTATTTTGTTTCTTAATATTGTGATTCTATCATATGTATATACATATTTATATTAATTGAAATTATTTAATAAAATTAACTAAAACAAAAAAAAATTGTTGACCTAAGTAGGAATTTACTTTATTTTTTTATATATATTACTTGTAGTACTTTACTTTTAAATACTCCATCTTGAACATATTACAGGCACAAGAAATAGATGCCGAAACTTCAACTCTTCAATTTGACGCGAGCGGGAAAGATGCATTAAATGTTAAATTTACAAAATCTTAAATATTGTTTATTTAACAACATCAATAAACTTTTTGGCAGATGAATTTTCCAAGAATTTAGTATCTTAATCCATTATTTGTTTTTACAGTCTCATTCATAGAAATTAAAATAACGCCCACACTAAGCTTTTAGGTTGGAAAAACAACCAGAAGTTATAGTCAATATAGTAGGGGTTTTTATTTTAACGTTTGTTATGGTTTTATTCGAAATCTAAAGGGTCAATCTTGCTGAACGAATTACCATGTGGAAGAAAAATTCTGTTATATTTATCTACTGAAGAACTTTTGAAGAATACTTAGTGCTGTATGAGTTATATGTAATTATCTCACTTTTTTTTTAGTTTAATGGCTTCAATTAGTCCTGTTACCTTTGAAGAAAACAGCATAAATTATTTTTCCATTTCTTTTCACCATTGTTTTTTTGGAAAATCAAACCACTTTAAGCATGTACGTTATATCACCAAGTAGAATTCTGCATCTGAGGCGGTATCCACCATTATTATATAGTTTAAGGGTTTATTTACTGATTCTGTTACGTTCCTACATACTTTTAGTGTTTTTCTAAATTATAAGAGATTTATCTTCACCTAATATTTTGAATCTGAAGCTTTTTTCTAATAATTTTAGGTATAGCAAAAAAAACAAAAACAAAAAAAGTTTTAAAAAAACTATGGATTCTTTATTTTATTTGGTAAGTATAGAGATTGTCAATGATTAACATTTTTTTTTTTTGTACATTCGACTCATTCCCAGAGATTATAGTTGGCAAAGGTTCTTTTTATCTTGAAAAGAAATTCAATTTCTTTAAATTTTGTAAATAATTTGAATACCGTAGCAAAAGTTCTAACTTTATTTCCTGATGATAAATCAAACGTTAAATACTCTCTTGGTGACTTAAATCTATTAAAGTCATAGAAAAAGTATAGGACGGTATTGTTCTCTTGTCAACTAAATTTTCTTTTTTAACTTTGAAAAATATATTTCATTATAACAAAAAATTACCATTGGTCAGTAGCGCGCACAAAAATTTTTCAAGGAAAGGGTGGGGGGTGGGGGGTCCAGGGTCAAAAGTCCACCAATTTGGTATCATGTTCCAATACGCCGCCCAACATATTCTTTTGATTTTGTCGATTTTCGGGAACAAAAATAATACAAAATTAATTATTAAATAAATAATTAGTATTAATTAATATAATTAAATATAAAAAACAAATATATAATTAAATTTTACATAACATGTACATACGATTATAACCAATCGAAAAAATCAAGGGCTATGGGAGGGGGGTGTCCGAACCCCTCTTGTGTGCGCCACTGTCATTGGAATATATATCATCTTCTGTAAAAATACATATTTACATACATGAGCAATAATTTTTATTTAATATTAATTTTTTTACACCCGTTTCAACATATATACGAACAAGAATTCAAAACTATAAGAAAAACGTTTTTCCTACGCTGACTTACAGATTTGAATTTCTTCTCTCAACAATAATATTAATAATAGCCATGAGAGCACCCACGAGTAAATCCATTTCTGCACTTCCAATTGAAGAAAACCATCGTTGAGCGTTCAGTCGTTCGCAAGCACTTCAACTATCCATTGTTACAAAGGTTGGGAGAAAAGGGAATGTTGTGTAAAACTATCGTTTGGTAGGGAAAAAATCCTCTTCGAGATGAGGAAATGGAGGCTCAGAACGTGCCTGAATAACAATTATGAGATGGATTCCACTTGTCAGCGAGAAAGAAACAGAGGGGTTGCGGAAGAATTTCTTTCGATGTAAAAGAGAGTAAAAAGGAATGATGATGATGACCGGATGAATATGATCATAATGATGATGGTTGTGGGCGGGTCACGAGAGAGCCTCACAACATGGTCACTCCCGCGCACTATCAACTTCCCTTCCCTGCATTCTGTCACGTACTACGCACCAGCATTTCATTCCCCTATCGCAGAACATTAGGAATGATCGGTTGATTTCTGTGTTTCTGTTAGACTCAGAAAGTTCGAGAAAGACAAGTCGCATTTGTCTTACATAATGCGTCCCGCAGGTTTCATTAAGGAGTCTATAAATAACAGTTATCAACGTCCTAGTAGATACAACACTATAAATGTTCTTATTTTTTTAGAAGTTTGATTTTAAAGTCAACATATTATATGACAATATTGTTTAGTTTCTAAATTTCCTAAAATTATATTTGGGACAATTATTACATTGTATAGGATTATTATGTAAGTGTAACTTTTACACTCATGAATAAAAATCATGCAATTAAGAATAACGTATAACTTTTGGTAAGTATGATTATCATATACAACAAACGTGCTGTCATGTATTATTCAATTATGCATAAATACCTTACTATAATTATTACGTATATTGTAATTTCAATTACGTATAACATGTACTATATCTTGCGTCAACATTAGACTTTCCGAAAGAACTCAGATACAATTCAGAATAATCTTATTTTTCATTAAAAATATGAAACTATTTTTTCTTACATGTTTGTTATCATTTAATATTTTTTTAACTGTATAATAAATTATCTAGCAGGCGTTTATACATATTGTCACATTTAGCCGCTTGCCAATGGGCTTATAATTTGAACTTTGATTATTGAGTTTGAGCATCTTACTCAGATTGCCTGAGTTTTAAAAAATAATCAAAATAAAATTCTATGATAATTATCATTTATGCTGTAAATAAAAATTCAACTAAGCATGTGTTGTTTTTTTCCATTTTAAAAAATTGTTTTCTGCTATAAGCAGTCACACAGCTTATGATAAAATATTAAAATTATGAATAAAAATAAATACCTTAGACTATAGGACTCCAAACTTTTTAGCCTGATGGCAACACTCCATTGTCCTATAAATGATCTTACAGTTCATGGACTGTTCCAGAGAGAATTGGAGATATATCAATTGACGCCATTCATGTTCATACGGATGGCAGTAGAGACGATTATTATCGATCTGGCAGCGGAATTTACATCAAATCGCAAGACCATATCTTAAGAATCCAGAGAAGATATCCAGACGATTGCTCAGTTTTTCGTAGTGAGCTAATAGCCATTGATGAGGCTCTTGGTTCTCTTGCATTTCTTCCAAATGGAAAAGAGATTTGGATACTGTCTGATAGTAGAAGTGCAATACAGCACTTGT
>BMAV01017346.1:293044-327689 GCA_019973955.1 Trichonephila inaurata madagascariensis | reverse complement strand
CAGGGGTATAATTTGTGACTTTTAATTTGACACGATTTTCAGCATTTCGTTGTTAAACTCTTTGCGGAGACGAAATATTTTTCATACGAGGAAAGATTTTTTACTAAGATGTGTAGAACAAAAAGTGGAAAGTAGAGTACATGAATTTTCTCTCTTCAAAAAATTAAATCTCTAGCAATGAAATTCAATAACTTACTTAAAATTTTTTTTTGAGAGTTATCTTTCAGATTTGTTTGTAATTCCGTAAATATCCATAATTCTGAAGATTTTTATCGACTAAGGTCCACTATAAATTTATTAACTTCCTTTCACTTAAAAACTGACAAATTTGTAGAGTAGCACAAAGTGAAACTGAGAATTGTACCGTGTGCTACAGGTTGCTGATTCCTGATCTAGACATTACTCATAGTTAAAATCGACATACTCAAAAGCTGAATACGCAAAATGATTCAGTAGTAAATAGCGTATATTTCCACTTTTAAGCTTAACGTTATTTAACATTGATGACGAACCTCGTATTTTCTTGAACAACGCTTAATTTGTGATAAAACCCCCAAGGTTCATATAGTTAACTCCTGGGATTCAGCGCTCGTACTATTTTAGGTCCAAATGCTACCTCACAAATTACAAATACAAAATTATCTTAAAAGGATCTGGCATGTCCATAGGAGCTCATGTTTAATTGCGCATGTTTATGTACCTTTTTCTCAGAAACTACTAATTTATTATGAATAACAGTTTTACAGTAGATTATTTGTACTATTAATAACATTTTAACGAAGGGTTTTGTCTTTTTTGTACAAAATTAAATTAATTATGAATTTTTTTAAAAATTGTACAATTTTTTTCCCTAGAATTTAGTTTTAAAAAGTCATATCTAGAAGGTTTGCTAAGACTTCCTCCATTAAGATGTGTAAACATGTTAAAAGTCTGTTCACTGAAATTTGAGGATTATATAAATAGTTTTTTGGGAAAAAGGTACATAAAGTGAAAAATACTACATTTTGAGAAAACAGGCTTCAAAGTGAAAATTTGTAATTTTTTTTAGCATTTACTTTTTTCAATACTTTTCATAAGTATATGAAGCACTTTTTTTTACTCTCTGCTCGTACAAAAAAGACTCTTCTAATTCTTCTTAGACTCTTTTTTTTTTCATTATTTTTTACAATTTAGCCTTTTATTGGGGATCTCAAGTTTTAGTTGGGCTGCACGAATCCTACGTGTATCTAGTTTTTTGAAGCTTGACACACAGTTAAAACTTGATTCAATATCACAATATTTTACTATCATTAATTTTGCTACATGAATCATATTGAACTGAGCAAAAGCCATATTTATCCCTAATTTTAGAGTTTTTAATTCCACAAATGATCTTGGAATCAGTGACCATATGGTGTTATTAACTGACTCATTTGGGTTCCGGGTCTTTCCATGTAAACATTTTCTTAATAACATAGGATCACCTAGATCTCTAAAAATTAGCTTCGTTTATAGTATATAGCAAGTGTGCATGTGTTTATGATCATAATGTCTTTCATTATATTCAGCTTCTGTCTTTTGAAACTTGCAATAGGTATTTAAAATCTCAGGACTAAGTCTACGTTGAGGAACACATTTTGAAGACAAAAGAAGAAAATAAACAGCCCAAACAGCAGGTTTCATGCTGTGTAGATCATTGATATTATTTCTAACAGCCATACTATAATATTTTTGAATTTTTGCATTAAATTGTCTTTGAGTCAGTTACGATCACTTAGGCTTTTTCCATCACTTAACTTTTTTTTTCTCTGTTTCGCTTTCAAGATCCAAAAGACGCGAACCCATACACTTTTGGATAAGCACAATATGATTTTTCCAATTGAACATCATATGGATTCGCGCTCCTAGCAGAGCTCATTTGATGCGCGTCAAGGAGTAGCGTCATTTAAAAAAAAATACTTCTAATTACCAGATTTCCTCATATCTTACATCACTTTAAACAGAAATATTTGAACTTTTATAAAATATTAAAAAGTGAAAATTGATAATTTTTTGAAAATTCAAGTGCCGGACCCACTTAAAGATTTTTTGCCAATTAATCTGTTTATAAAGCAGTGCTTCTCAAAATTTCAATATTTGCGACCCAATTTTCAATCATAATTTTCATCGCTCCCCCCTCCGCCCTACAATAACAATGTATTGAATTCAATAATACTATACTTTGATGCTAGAGCAACAATATGTCTTTAATTATAAATCGTACCAATTATCAAAATAAATATTAAATTTTGTATGTAATATTACATATGACAAGCCCATGGAGTCACTTGCATTTGTCAAATTTGTTCTTTACTTAGCATTGTTAAATTAATTATCAAATACATTGTGCAGTACTGATACATTCATATATAAGTGTATTATATCAGTGTAAATGTGTATTTTTTATTGTATCGGAATGTATTTTCTTTTGTTTCTTTTCAGTAAATTAATAATTTTTGTTTACGATTTTTCAATATGCTCGTACCCCCCTACACACGCAAAGCTATCACGACCCTGTAGGGGGGCCCACCCCACAGTTAAAGAGATGCTGTTATTAATGGAAGACCAACTACAATATACGCAACTATAAAGAATAAAACTTCACCTAAACTAATAACAGTAGAATGGAATACAGGTAACAGTTACCATTTTCAGAACTAAAATCACATAAAATCTAAGAGCTGTACTTTTCAATCATTCGTACATCAAAGTAATACGTAAATAATATTTCCTTGGTCAATAAACACAAAGTCGGTTATGTCGTTCGACAGTATAATTTCTACTTCTTGCTAGCTGCACTTCATATAGTGCTATACATCTGCTTGTCACGTTTCCTCGGTAAATATTTGAAAGTTAAAAACTTTTAATAAGCTTAAATACAAACCCCAAGATAGTTTTAAAAGATAAACCTCGCTTGGTAACTAACCCGTTACAAAGGGAGGAGGATGACACCTAAACTGGCGCACCACTCTCCAAACTTCCACACTACACTTATCTGAGGAGAGATGATTGACACTTTGCATAATTATAACAGTACCAAATGATACCAGGACTCGAACTCATAAGTCGACAGAAAAATCACCGGACATGAGCCGGTGACTGACCACTTAACTATCAAAGTAACGTTTTTTTCCACAAACTTCAATTACTGATTCTCAAAAATTGCAGTGCTGGTTGGTGCATAAAAGATATTTAATTCCTAAATGTAATTGAAGATGTATCTTTTAGGACACATGTTACAACCAGCCGATATCTCAAGGAATGTTACGAAATTAATAATATCCTAAGAACTCAATGTTATATATTAATGCATAGTGAAAGATTCAGAAAGACTTATTATCTCAGATTACAGAGAAGAATGACAGTTGATATAATAACTAATCTAACATCTTACAAGTATGTTGTACATTGTATGTTGGAAACAAATGCCAATACATATTATTACCATCTGTCATCATCATGATGAGGAGAATAAAGCTTTTGACTTTTCTTCATTGTAATCTGATGATAAAAGTATTCTCGCAACTACTTTTCTTTTTTAATCTAAGGATTGGAGACGTACAGATATTCAAGGAATTTAAAGTAATAACAAAACTTCTCCCTTCAAATGGATAAAACTGTTTCGAAATACATTCCACTTAAAAGTTCTTCATTGCATTCTAGTTTTACGAAATATGTATGCATAGACTTATGAAATCAATGTTTTCACGATTGTAAAGAAAATATATAAATGTGTATACAAATTAATTTATGGATATTATACGATATTCGTAGAATATTGTGATTATATTGAGATTTCAGTATAATTATGACACATCTCTTACAAGAATCGAAATTATCTCTTAACTAATTTTTCTTTTTGTATAAAAGATTCTTTTTAGCTGAAAAAAAAATCAATAAGCAGTTTAGAAGTCCTAAACTCCTTTAACGAAGTTGAATAACTGATAAAAATTAACAAAATCATCACTTTTTTCAAATAAAAATCTAATAGTTTCCATTTTTAATCTAATTTTAAGCCAATAAAAGTTAAGCAATTTGCTTTCAAACCAAAGTCAAAACCAAATAAATTAGTAATTGTAAGATGCTTCGATAAAAAAAAAAGTATTTTATTGGCTTTAACCCCTTCTAGGCTCATTTCTTTATTTCTGGAATATGGATTAAAAAAGTTTATTTTTTACATTTATTTCTTAAAATACATATTTTTTTAAACATAACAGCACCATTCACTTACAAAATTTCCTTAAAATTAATGTTAAAAATATATTTAAATAAACGAGTAATTTACCTGTTAAGTTGGTTTTTGTATGGCAGAGAAATCATTAGACTTTGAAGTCAATTCACACTAACTATAAATATAAGCTTAGAATACCTAGCTTTTATCTCGAATTATAAATTTTATTTACATCTTATGCATTTAACTAAATAATTATGAATTTATTGATCAAAATTTGATCGTGTATGATAAATTCGAAAAAAACGGTACTTCACATAACTTTTGCAATCTGGACAATAGAACCTTGTTTCTCTTCTTACCTTCTTCACTTTACTGTTTCTCTTTGAGTAGCAAATAATACACTGTCTTGCTGGATTAGTTTTCTTCTCTGTTGCAGGAAATGTAGTTGACTATTGTCTTTCGAACAAGTGTGAAGGGGGGCTCACAGAAAGAGGAAATCCTCTTTTTGCGGAAAATTCCACCAAATAGGGTTCAATTATTCAAAAGTAAAAAACGCACATGTGAAATAATTCGAGAAAGCCCGACTGCAAAGTGTAAATTTTCAGTGCCCGAGCTACACTGGGTATGAGCCAAGAGGAAACTTCTCACTTGCCCGAGCTCGGCTCGGGAAAAGCCGATAAGAGATAAATTTATCCAGATGGGAAATATGTCCACTAGCTGATTAAATTTTAAATTATTTGTCACAAAATCAGGAAATCAATTATTTTTATAAATATTTCTGAGACGTACAAATGAAAAAAAAACCGTAAGTCTTTCTTACAAATTATATTTTACTCATGCATTTTAGCTCTGCTATCTGGCTCGCATCTTCCGAAATAAGTCTTTTACGCTTTATTGTTTCGTAACGAGAGCTTCAATGTTTATTCTAAAGTCATAAGAATTTGTCTCCTTTCTAATTATCTTGTGAAACAAAGAGGAAGAATTGAAAATGAGCATATTTAGAAAGTAGAAAGAAGTTATTTTCAATATCTCTTTACTGCTCATATATATATATATATATATTCCATTATGTATATTCCATGTACATAACGGAAATTGCGAGGATTAAGTCACTATTTCATTTTTAAATATATAACAATGCCGTCTTTGATCTAGAGTCGAAATTACATGAATATATACATGGACCAATACAACAATGCGATCTGAGTTTGTTATGTCATGCATGTGACAAAAAAAAATCCCGTGATTCTTTTTGCGTATCATATAATTCGAATAGGTTAACAAATAATGCCTAATATTTATTTAATGTCCTTGTTTTTGCTGTTTACTTAAGATTTTTTTCTAATATTAAGAGAGAAAAATGTAACTTCACTAGAATTATAGTTTTCGGTAGAAAAATTGTCAACTAATAATAGTACTTTCTGAATTTTTTAATGCGCTGAGACTTGAAGTTTAACATACTGTTCATTTCTATTTCAAGCAAACTCTACTTTACTTTTAAACAATAAATATAGTTTTTGAATTTTCTACTAAAAAAACTTTAATCTACTGTGCCCGAAAGAGAGAAACTTGATATTTATATAATGCGTCTGGATATAAAGTTCTACTTTCTTTATGATATAAATCTTTTTCAACTATACAAACTTGTAATATAAATCCACGTTAATTAAACTGAAAATTATTTACTTCAAATTAGGATCGTACTTTTTAAAATATTGTAGTGAATAGAAACAATACGCACAAGGTAAATTAAGTCACAAACCTTTATGAAATCTTATCAAAGGAAATAAATAGTTACTGAATATAATAAAATAAATTCAAAGAAACGGTTATTTTTTTTCCTTTTAAAACTTAAGCCCCGACAGTTTTTTAAAATGTATTTTAATATATTCACGTGGGACTGAAATGAAATTTAAGCTCCTTCATTTGAATACTTTAATTATTTAACTTTATTTTGCTTTAAAAATCTTCAATTAAAACTCTTTACTAAAATTTTTAAACTTCAGGTTTCTCTCTTTTGCCTTCACTCAAAAACTAAACGCAAGCGCTTTTTAAATAATGTTTCTTAAAATACTCAAAGAGGGTCAAAAGTGTAGGACTCTTCCTTCCTAACTTTTATTTTACTTGCAGATTAATATTAAAAATTGTTTAGCAGAACATAATAAACTTTTTTTAACTTTTATCACTCGAATCATTTGCAAAGAAAGTCTCTAATTAATTCACTTAAGTCTACTCACGAGCAATTGAGACAAAAACACGTAGTCTTTTATTTAAACGTTTCAATTGCTAATCTTATTTAAGACTCTGCTTTTAAAACACACAATTAAAATTTTCTTGTATAAAAGGCCTTAAATTTCACAAATTTATTTATCCACTCAAGAAACAACTCTTACTTTATACTAGTCTTTTCTATCTTCACGAATAATTAAGAACAAAATACATGCCACCTAATTTGCTGATTCTAATTGTTATCCTTTTTGAGGAATTTACCTCAAATATCCTGAATTAAATAACCTTTAAACAGTCGTTTTAGGAACTCTTACAGAACGATTTCGTCCTCACAAACAGAACTCGTAAAATCTACCTAATTAATGTATTCGCGGAATTAAATCGGCAACTCACCATCTCTTAATACGATTCCATGGTTCTTCCTCAATCCGAATCTGCTGACAAGCAGAGCTGGGGATTATTATAGATCGTATCGCTTCTAAGAGAGCGATGCGGTCGCCTTCGATCCCACGAGTTGGCCCGAAGCCCATACGTGTTGCGCCCCCTCCCGCTTTAAAAAACATAATCAGTACAGGTGTTCCCCCCTACCTGCTTCCATTTAGCGCAGCTGTAATCCCGAACACCTTTATGGATTACATCACTCGCTGTCCGGGAATTTTAAACTTTCTTTAGGACCTGCCGAAGGGATTCTTTACTATTCTACCTATTCCCCAGGGTGTCAGGTTGGCTATTGCATGGGGAATTTTAAGTAAGGTTAGAGTTTTATAATATTATTTGTGGAATAAAGAAATTTTCAGAATTACTGTTTTTGTTATTATTATTAATTTATGAAATTTAAATAGTAGTGCAATTTAAAAAGGATTTGCAAGTATTTAGGAAATGTTTTGTTGTTTAATTATGATAATTAAATATATCCATTTTGTGTGGGGGGTTGGGATGGTTCATAAGTAAGATAACAGACTTCGTTAAAATAATTTAATTAATTAAATTAAAAAATTTAATTTTTAAGATTTAATTCATTCATACTAATTATTATTTCATTTGTAGAAGACAATAAATTTGGTGGTGAAGGGGGGTGCGCTTGGATTCACATACATCTCTGACCAATTTCCTTTTGTTAAAGGCTGTTAATTGTTTCAACGGAGTGAATAAATTTTATTTTGGTATTTTAATACATTACAAATTGATTAGCATTGTTTTGTCAACCAAATATACTGGTTATTTTACTTTTATATAAGAATATAAAGATTAAGTAAATAATTATATACAATAGAAACGGCTAAGAACAAGGTGATTATAATTAAAGTTCCACTTTCAAAATACTGTTAATAAAGAACTACTGATCAGAACTGAATATACTTGAAAAGGTGTGGGAGATTGATTGATTGATTGAATATTAACGTCGATTGATATTAATATAACGATTGAATATTATCTCCAAAGTGTATCAACAGATAGAGTTGTAAGAGACATAACGAAAGTGAATTCGGTTACAAAGTGGCGTTTTGAATTGAATTACGACTGCTGTAGTATGATTTCCAAGTCATTCAACAACTGTAGCACTCTTCGTGAAAAACACATCCATAAAGGCAAGGTGGTACCCCTAACGATGGGAAAAATCAGTTTTTAATACTCTAAAATTACACAAAAAGCTACAGTAGAACGTCATTTATCCGAATCAATTGGGACCGGACACCGTTCGAATACGTGATTGTTCGGATAACTGAAAACAGAAAGCGATCCATGCAGTATATGAAACCGGACACTATACGAAAATTGAAAATCATCCCATGCGGGAAAAGTGCTTAAAGAAAAAGCCGAGTAGGTGCAAAATATCGCAATTTTTCCTTTATTGTGGAGAATAATCACTTATTTTTCGCTGTACCATTGTACACCTTCGTTTTTTCGCTGCAAGGTCTTTGATTCTCTTGAGCAGCAGTAGTTGAGTAGAACAGTACTCTGATTATTGTTCGTGCTACTCCATAGTTGTCTCTATCGCAGAAAACGCGTCAGCATTTGATCAACCCTTGCTACTTTCGTTGTTGTTGTTATTGTCTTTGTCTTCATCCATTTCATCTTCGACTGGGTCAGATTCTTCTTGCACGGAAGTCACGATCATTTAAGAAGTCAACATAATTTAGCATTTAAAATCCACACTCTTTTGAATCGCATGCCATCCAGGATTCTACATCTTCTTCACCTCATTCTTGAAATCTTGGGATAGATTGGACAAAGACGGTAATCTCCTCTCTCTATCTGTGACCTTGGGTTTTCCTGTCACTTTTAGCCTCACGCGAAACAACAGCTGAGCACTGCACTGTTTGAAAACGTATTCATATAGAGTACATGTAGTTGACAAAAAAAAACTGATCCGAATATTTGACGCTCCGGATAACAAACGTGCGGATAAACGACGTTAAATCGTACATTGAAAAAGCAGATGAATTTTTTTCTAATACTAAATGGGGTTCCCACTTCTTTAAGTACATTCACTTCAAAATTTAAAGTCCTTCTGACGAGGTATTCTTTCCTTACAGAATTTTGATAGAGGAACGTTAATTATAATCACCCTGTATTTTTACATATCCTAATATCATAAATATTGTATAGACATGGCGGATATGGCTAAATCGTTAATTGAGTGACCACATAGTTATAATTCTGCCGAAGTCGTAATTCTACTGAATATCATAACAAAAAAAAAAAGGATCCTCAGCTCCATGTTAAATCGAAAAACGATTGAGACTTCATGCCAACATAAGGCAGATTTGGGAGAATGTGTTATCAGCTCAGATGTAATCCTCCATTCATCTCAGACGCCAAGCCACAAAGTTCATCACCTAAATGAATTGATGTGCAAAATAAACTAACAATCCCGATGATGGCTAAGGACATCGGTATGTTTTATGTAAGAGAAATCATCTAGGAAGCTTAAATTAAACACAGTTACAGTCTTGAAGAGAAATACTCCTTTTTAAAAAGCATTATTTTATATAAGTATACCGTGTATATATCTAATATATTGTTACGAATTTTGTACAAAATAATGTAAATAATTTGTATTTCATGTGTCAAGCATTTATATTACTCTATGTTATATTTATTTTATGTTAAAATTGTAATATTCACAAGCAACGCCGTCCCTTACGTTGTTATAGTGATTCAATGGGAACTTGATGAAATCTTGGTGATAGAGCCAAGTTGGGGACTTACGAGACCAAGTTGGTGACTTTGGCGACCCTTTTGGTGACTTGGCGATCATGTTGGCGAGTTCGACACCCTCTGGATTCTTCTAGAAAATATTGGAGAAATCCACTAATTTCAAGACCTATGACGCAAGCGGATCTTTCTCGAATTATCCGCTTGGCATAAATAAAGAGATGCTCACCGAAAGTCAGACAATCTGGTTTTGACTAGCGATTAGTTAGTAACGATTAGTAAACTTGCCTTGACTGTGATTACCGATTAGCTCGGCTACGTGCGGTGCTTGTGAATAATCTTTTGCGTTCATGTATTTCAGACACTAATAATTGTGTATGAGTGTTGTTGAAGTACTGCAGACCCTCTGAGATTTATTCTGTGAATATTGCTGCTGAATCCTGTATTTCAAGGATTGGAATTTCGACAATAAATTTTCATCGCTCTTTAAAAACTGCCTTGTTCTTTGCGACTGATTTGCATAAAATTCTCGAAACCCGATCAACGTAACAATATAATTCCCTTTAATTTTTTATAAACAACTTTTTAATCTGTAATGGTCCTGGTCTTCAGGACTCGCGTGTAAATAACTATTAGCTACCCACCTAATGAGAATTTATCGCGAACGATATATTTCCACCAATCATTGCCTCCGTCTCTGGAAGTCATGTGAGTTTTTTTACTTACGTTTGCCTCTTTACACAAAACCCCGAAACTGAAAAATCCTTCTGTTTGGCTTCGTTATGTCCTAACCAGCTGCATCCCGTGTATTTGTGCTTTGTATCGTCTATTTCTATGTTTCTACGCGTTTAATGTACAATAAGCCGGATTACTTGAAACAAGGCGATTCTTCATCCAAAATCGTCTAGACTCACTTCTACTCTCAGCCAAATGGTAATAAATCAATAATTAATTACAATAAAGCATTACCAATGGCCACGACTATGCCATATATATATATAAATATAAACCGTCTTTTTTACTGATAATATTATTAATTTTAGAATTATGGTTACCAATTAAATTAAATCAAGAATAAATATTAGATTTACTAAATTATATTTGAAATAGTCATTTATGTGTAATTTAACATTTTTCTGCTTATAATGTTCATTTCCATACAACTGGCAAATGATTAACACTATTATGTCTAACAAATATAAACACCCATGTACATGTAACCAAAGACGGTGGTTTAAATCTAAAGAATCAAATAGACATTTCAGTTAAATAGAAGTTACTTATTCAATATTATTTTATTTTATACAAGCTATTTGCAGATGAATTTTTTTTTTAAAAAAGATTACAATTTCAGAAAAAAAACTTTTTTAAAATCATGTGTTCGTTACTGGTAACTTATACACATTTAACAAATAAATTATTAGTATAACAAACTGTTTAACTTACAAGAATAACAAATAAATAAATCGGCAAAAGTTACATTTTGTTTTCTGTTTTAAATGGTTAATAATTTTTTGATGGAATGTAATCACTTTTTCCGAATGTGCAGAACCTTTGTTGATTTTTGAATTGTACATATCGACTGCCTAAGCTTTAAAGTATCAAAATAAGGCACAGTTTTGCAATATTCTTAAGGAGTATTTTTTGACATTAGGACTAAGTATCCTAATGATTTATATAATTATATAAGTTGTAAAAATTTAACTATAGCCATTTCTCTCTCTTTCTCTCTCTCATCGTATTCTGTTAATTTTATAACTGTTTAATTAATATAACAATAATCTTTATGTTATATATATACTGTTTTCCTTTATTATTATCAATTAATATATGCATAAAACGAAATGTATTTTTCAAGATACATTACCTAGTTATCATTGGCATTGATTAGTTAATCAAATATTGGATGTTTTGTTTATTTAATGTAAAATTGTTTAATTTATTAATTGCTTTAATGTTAAATTGTTTATTTTTCACCTAAACAGTATCAATAGTTTGTTTATAAAATACTTTGTTATTTCGTAGAATAACTAGGTATTTCAAGAAATGACTAACCATGTATGTTAAAGTGTCTAATAAATCAGTAATCAGTAATTAGCTGTTTAATGCAATACTTAGGTCATTATTAAAAAACTAAATTATACTCTTTAAAGGTGACATACATACGTAGTAAAAAAGAACTGATAAAGCATAAAATTGTGAACACTTGCATCACAAAGATCAATAATAAAATCGGTATTTTAGATAATCAATAAAACTATAAGGTGTAAATTGTGTTTCAATAATATTTTTCTTCTATTTAAAAAAAAACTTTTTGTAAA
This sequence comes from Trichonephila inaurata madagascariensis, assembly GCA_019973955.1. NCBI lineage: Eukaryota > Metazoa > Arthropoda > Arachnida > Araneae > Nephilidae > Trichonephila > Trichonephila inaurata. The sequence continues at coordinate 315,788 of BMAV01017346.1, read as the reverse complement.
AATCATCCCAGCTTTTAACAATTCATCAATATTGCATTCACTTGAATTATTTAAATTTATGAACGTTTCATACATTTCAAATTAATTCATAGCGTAAAAGAATGTATTTCCATTCTCTTTTGAATTTAAAAGAAATGTTTCACGAATACCTTATCTTAAAAGTATATTTCACTTCACTTCAAAAATTCTAAAAAAATACGGCAGACGATGATAAATTTTCCTGTAGCAAATTCCATGAGGTACTGTCGTATTTTATCTTCCGTCCTACAAGATTTTTTTGTTTTTGCTTAGGCAGACGATGGTAAATTTCATTTTACTTTACCCTTGCATTTCGATCGGAACTATACTACATTTTAAAATATATTCTCCATATTAAATTAACATAAGTTTGATTTCACACTCATGACAGTTAAAAATAAATTTTTAAAGGTGCATAAGTAAGACTTTATCGTTTATCTGACATCTTAGTTACTTAATTTTTATTTAATCTATATATATATATATATAAATGGATGTTTGTATATATGAAATCGCATCACTCCAACACCATTCAACCGATCACTATGAAAATTGTTATGTATATGTAATTTTTTGTAGAGAAGGTTTTTGTGCTATTCTCTTTGTTGTAACTCTCCACCTAGTGGCTCCAAGGCATATTAACTTCTGCACCGTTCAATCAATCACAAGGTTGCCGACAGGGTCTTCAAAAATGATGCCAACTTAGCTCTATTGCCAACATTTCGCTATTTTTCTATTGAATCGCCATTACAATATTAAGGAACGGCGTTACTTGTGAATAGTACAATTTTAACATAAATTAAATGCAACAGAAACTAATATTAACGTATTAACCATCCAGATATAAACTATTTACACTATTTTAAGCGTTCATTACACAAAATGTGTAACACTGAGAACTTTTTCTGAGCAGAAATCAGCTTAGGAAGGTGTTTTCAAAACTCGACCCACAAGAGAGTTACGGGGAGTTATAAACAAAAAAAAACACCTTTTTTATCAGCTATTAGATATACAGACTTAAAATTTAACGGATGTGTTTTTTTTTTCCTTCAACGGAAATACGCAAAGGTTTTTTTTTTTTAAACTTGCAATTCACGTAAAACTAACTCCTTAATAACTTCTTTATTCTTCAATCTGTATTGTTTAATTTTTCAATTCACCCGTGCGAAGAACGGGTATATCAGCTAGTAAAAATAAATATCTTAATTTAATTTATAAATATTTTGGTTGCTACAGTAATAATTATTGAGTTAATTTGAAGAAAATAGTTACAGCTTGTGCTACAAAATATATGAACTGAAATTTCTTTGTGTATCCTGCACACTTTGAATAAGTTAAGTGCGAGTAAAATTGATGTTACATTATAAAGCAACACGAGTGCTATTGGTGACGATCCTCGTAAGTTTAAGCCTCTCTCAAATGATGATACTTGAGCTGAAACCCTCCTCTTCAAACTATTACTCTCGGCCGTGGTAACCGAGGGGTATAGGTATCGGATCGTGGCTTGCCTTGTCACGAGTTCGAGCCCAGTACCACTAAAGACCCGCCGTGTAGGGCAGCGATGCACGTTAAATCTGTCGAGAGCTGAAACGTCTTCCCGTTGGTGTGGTGTGGTAGTTAGGAGAAGGGGGTGTCAGCTCAGGTGTCCTCCACGTCACTTGACCCTGGTTCAAAATGACGTGGTCCGTCGTCAAAAGCCCTCGTGTAGCTGAACAGTGCTACGTTAATATTCAATCAATCAATCAATCAAACTACTACTCTATGCCAAGGGGAAGACGGGAATTCGATAGATTTAACATGTATCGGCCCATTCTACTCGACGGATCAGAGGCACCAGGACTAGAACCCGCGATAAGCCTTCCACGAGTTTGTGACCGAAACTACTAGGCTGCCGTGGCTACGTGGTCTAAGTAAAGGGATGAGCAAGTGAATTGATTGATCGAAGCATTGCGATAATTTTCCATGATGGTCCTCATAATTTTTAACCACGGTCAATTAACAGGGACGATACCTATGCTTGCACCCAACTCTCCCAGCTTCCACACCACGCTTACGAGAGGAATTTGAGCCATGACAGATTTATCGTGCATCAGCCCATCTTTATTATGAATCTGTTAGACGCATTATGCTAAACCATGAAGTGACAGAACTAACGCTGGCCAAGATTTAATTACCATGAGCACATCTAACACAAACGATTTAAAATAAAAATGATTAATTCAATGCATTGCGTTAGAATCTTCACATTGAAGGTTTTCCACTGATTCCTATAATATACTCTTAAATATTCCACTTCATTTCACTTCTTTAGGCAACGAGTTAATGAGAATTATATTAACATCGCACTTTAATGCTGCATAGGGTTACTTGCGACGTTCATCATAATTATGAGCCATGGTCAAGTGACGAGGGCGACATTTGGGCTGCTGCCCCCTCTATTAATTTCCACACCACACCAATGGGGGGATGTTTGAGACTCGACAGTTGTAACGTTGATTAACAAGACACACTTCTGACTCAAAAATTATCATATACTATTTTTAAAGATGAAATGTTATTGTTGTTGTTACTTATCAACAGTAACATCAGATCAAGGCCCACAAAATTCATCGTGGCAAGGTCTAGATTCTTACCTTCTTCTTCTTACCTTCTTCTTCTGTCATTATCCGTAGCTCTGAGCACTGTACAGGTGACATTACGATTTTGCTTGGTTCCACCCCAATTTTAAGAGAAAACAACCTGGAGGTGATCAGGGGCATCCCACCTCTCTTCCCTTCCACCAACCTCACTTAAATATTAAATTAATCTCATATATTACATTCCCACATTATACTTCCCAAGGTGAATTGTTGCAGTTAAGAAAATAAAATTCAATTCTCCTTGCCCTAAACTCGGGGTGGACATTAAGTCGATCGCGATCAACCGGTGTGGACCTCCTAGACATTTTGGGATGACCGTCTAAAGATTAGCAGTTAATAATTATATACAGAAATATTCCAGATTGGCTGACAGTATGAAGACTAAGTCTTCTACTAACTATAGTCACAAGAACTAACTTTAAATGAACATGTTTTCTTTTTTAATGTACTTTGAATTGTTTGATAATAAATGCATTATTTAACATTATTATACTTGTGGCTATATTATTGTTATGTTTATATCTTGCGTTTTTCTTTAAACGTGGCCTTAAAGGTGTAAGATTCTTTTTAATTGCAGTTATGTAGGTTTGTGTGTGTGTTCATATTCTATATTTATTATTAAGTTATCATAAATATTGTCTACCTTTTTCTTAGCTCACCAACAGGGACCGCAACACCTTGAAAAAATTAAAAGTATCCCGTACCCTAGAAAAGTTTGTCCCGCCCCCGTGGGGGCTTAAGAATGATTAGAGATGAGGGTAGTTCACTTTTATATCAAACCGGAAAAAAAAACCCATTCAAGGGAGAGTTACAATGAATGCCTCCCGTAAGCCTAAATTTTCAAAGAAACCTCCCCCAACCTGTCCCTTTACTGCCATGTAAGCAAACATACTGCTTTGAACGATTTTTTTTCCTGTTCCAGAAAGACATGACGGACCATTCAGTGCGCTCCGGAGTTATATATCACAGAGACAGGAATTTCTCCAGCAATGCGTTCCTTCGTAGCTCTTTGACTGTCTTTGATTATGACAGATAGCCCTTCTCCCCTGAGAAATGCTGAAATCGTTCCTATCTGTACATACAGGGAAGAGGTTACTTGGCCTTGGGCCATGAGGGATATACCGATACATGTTGCATATCTTATCTTGCTCACGTTAAAAGCAGGTGCTTTTCCGCAGATATATCGGTATAATTTTTTGAGACTGGCTTGGGGTTTGACACAGATGACTTTTCGGATATCCGTTACGGGTCTACCAGTCGGGCTGCTGGTTTCGACGTTGTTTGGGGTTGACTGTGTGTGTTTTTTTTATAATAATTCCAGAAGTTTAAATGTCGTTGGGTTTTGGATTAATGTACGTTTCGTTTAAAAATGAGACTGTAAGCCGATAGGAACATTACCGAATTTACAACAATGAGAAATTTAATCTGGACTTGATAAATGATTGAAGACGCGTTATTGTGCGGTCGCCAGACATTAAAATGGATTGCGGTTTTGCTGTTTTGAAACTGGGACAAAATATAGTTGTTGTTTAATGTGTGGTATAAAGAAGTCCGTTAATTGAATAATTTATAAATGTAGTTTTTTGAAAAGGTTTGTGTTTTAAATGTACGTGGCAGCTAAATTAATGAAAAATAAAAATAATTAATAATTCTCTTATGTAATTACATTATATATCTACGATTACATAACTTAAATGACTCTTGAACTATGGAAAAAGAGAATCGTAATTCCATTTAATTTTTAAAGACACAAATACATAAGAGCTTTACTATATTATTTCTTGACTTAGCGGATCTCGAAAAAAAATTTGTTTCTCAATGTAAGGCTCAATAAATTTAAATAGCGATCTGCAAAAATATTGTAGGTGAAGAATTTGAACTAATTGAATTGTGTATTGGAAAAAAATTAAATTATTGATTTATCTATCATTATATGCGTGTATTATTTAGTTAAAACATCATTCTTAAATTGGTTTGGTGAAGATAGGGCACAATGCACGCTGATATTAAAATGCTTTAATTTAAATAGGGACTTTATGTAGAGAATTAAATTAATACTACAAAACAATAAACGTATATATTCCAATAAGTATTTTCTAAGGCTTATTAAAGTAGTTAGGAGAGGGGGGTGCCAGCTCAGATGTCGTCCTCATCATTTGACCCTAGTATAAAATGACGAGGTCCGTCACCAAAAGCCCCCTTATAGCTGAACAGTGAGACGTTAATATTCACTCACTCAAGGCTTATTAAAATAGCTATAAAAATAAGTACGTGGAAATTTTCAAACAGGTCATAAATTAGTTATAAGTAACTTATAAACACAAGCAAAAAAGGAATAAAGACATTTGTTCTAAGAAAAAAATATAAAATTCAATATATATTGGATACACTAATTCATTTGATTTAAATAACGTAAATATAAAAATGTACCGGTTTTCAGTTCAGAGACATGTCGAATGATTAGGTCGAATGATTATTTACAAGAGTAACTCTCGCTTAAATTTAGTTATTTATATTTAAACATCTGAAATTAAGGGGACATGGTATGATTTATACAAAACTGTTTGATTTAATGGTTTTTATAATTTTTTTTGCTCGTATAACCAATATATATGCATTACGTAAAACACATTTTTGATCTCAAATACTACCATACACCATTTTATTTTATTATAAAAATGTTTTAAGACTCACGTAGGGATTTTAAAATACTACTCCTCCTTCAATAATTGGCGTACAACCACGCAATTTGATTTATAAATACATCAAGCTATGTGTAACAAAAGTCGGTATGAATTTATTGCTAGCATGATTCAGAAACCTAAAATACTTTTTTTCTGAATGCATATATATATTGAACATTCTTTAAAAAATATTTAAATTCCAAATTCAACTATTTTTTTAAAATAATAAATATTGCCTTGATTCAAAATGAAAATACTAACTTTTATTCCATGTACTATTAGCAATAATTAAATAAAAAAACTTCAAAGCATTAGACACAATAGAAAATAATAGACACATAGTGTCGATGATAAATGAGTTATTTTTACTTTATCAGATAAATCCGCCCAAAGTTTTTATTTGCCATTGGGACGTGAATAAAAAGAACATAAACATTATCATAACTCTGAATTTTTTTTAACTTTGAAAATTTTGTGAGCTTATAAAACATTATATAAAGAATAATTTAGGCTAAAATAATTTTCTTTATATTTTTATCTTTTTTTGTCAATTGAATCGTATTCCTCAAAGAATATATTAAAATTTACCTTTTAAGAGAAATAGAACTTACTGATTATCTTTTAGTTAAAAATGATGATTGATTACAATTACTTCATTTCAGTACTTTTTAAGTAGTATAGTAATAAATTATTATTCTTTATTAGTCAATACATCATCAAGTGAATAATTTTTCATACTGTATATAATGCAAATATTTCACTTATATTACTTTGTGAAACAAGTAGAATCATTTAAAATGTTATGAAATTGTTTTTTTATTGCTGTATTTCTTTTTAAGGTTCTTTTGTAAATTTATAAGCAAAACAGTGTAGATATTTAAAATTTGCGTTTTTATTCGTATACAAACTAGACCCCTTCTTTGAAAAGTAAACAGAAGTTCGAGTAAAAATATTCCACCTACCCTGCCATTTTCTAAGAAAAGCTCTTAAAAACATGATTTATACCCTCGTCGAAGAAATTCGCTACGTCGAACTCCGCAATAAACTTCTAAAATTAAGTATCCTTTTTCACATCGGAGTTCGCAATAACGCATCCGTGGCCCAAAGAAAAATATCAACGGTAAAAAGCAATTTGTTCCCGCAATTAGCTTAAGCCTATAAATTTTTCCCAGTGTCCAAATATTTCAAAATGCTGCCAAATTAACAAGCCAGCGTCTCTTCCCCCTTTGACTCTCATTAGCCCGCTCTCATAATGAAGGGCCAATTTGGCGCATTAAAATTTCTCCGAAAACCAGCAATTTGCCGCATTAGATGTAATGACATATACCTTGTTTTTGTTTCTATGCTAATAGACGTTTTGCGCCCATTCATTTCAACAGCTATTCATCATTTTTACATTTTATGGCGATTTATTTCGTTTATCCTTTCATGGGACAGGAGTAATGTTTGTTATTAGAAGTCTAAATATATTTAATAAAAGGAAGAGCGGGTGTGTTTAATAGCCCCCTGGATATTTGGCTCCCTTTTTTTTAAGTTGTTGGCGAGATATATTTGCCTCTTGATGTATTTGTATCAAGATCTAGGGGCCAGTTTAAAGAAATGGGAGTAATATGATTAGATTAATTAAATTTTTCGTGGCGAGTACCGAAACGGCTAAATTCGGGTCCATAAACTAGTTCTTGTTCCAAAAACGCTGTAAGCGAAAAAGCATTAAGATAATTCGAAAATATCAAAAGGGGAATAACGGGATTTAAAGGGTGGTGAAAGAATATTTTTACGATCGCTCTATTAAATTAGGAATTAAATGTATAAAGCTAATAATGGTTCAGAATTTATATTATCTAAAATGCCCCGGTGAATAGAATGAAAAGGTTTAGATATTTTTATAATTAAAAGACATCGCATTGCTTGAGGTATATATACTCCTCGCGCGCGCGTAGCTCCTTATTTTTTTAAAAGAAGCATTAGAATGATTGTTCTCTACTCTAGATATAATTTAATTACGTAACATATTTTAGTGCTTACTGGTACGAGTTAGAAATGCTCTGAGAATAGAAGTTATAAAAAAATTCAAAAATTTGCTTACGTGTTTTACTATTATTATTATTTAATCCTAAAATCGTAATTTTCTTGAAAAATTGACAATTTTTATGATTTTATTTTATATGCCCTCTTATTAGCTTCATAAAAAATACCAAATTTTTTAATTTTATTTTGCTAAAACAAAAACTACGAGTGTTTTAGTAAAAGCACATGCCACAACTTTAAGCAAGATGTCAAACCTTAAAATGCGTTTTACTCGAAGTGGGTCTTTTTCGAAAAGCTCAAACGGGACAGCGATTGCTCAAAAAGTTTTGAAAATATTTAACTGAAATGGTTTGTGTATTTTCTGTATAGTAGTAACAGTGTTTTAATCTTCATATTTATCAATCAATGTTTTGTACAAAATTTACAGTTCCTTATGGGAATATCATCGCTATTTTTTAAGCAATTTTATATAATAACAGATAAAGTGCTCTATTTTTTGTAAAAATTAGAATATCTCTTATCCTGAAGGTCATTTCAAAAATCAATAGTAAAGTAGCATATCGAAATTGAAAAATTGAGAGAATTTGTTCATAAACTTTTTGTATAGAGTGAACCCTGTTCATGTAATTTTTTGTAAATTTTTCCCATTTTAGCAATAATAATTTATTTCTCTTCTTAATTTTAGCCTTTTTTCTTCAAATGTACTAAATAAATCCCCATATCTCCACTTTTTTTTAAAAAGAAGTAGTCGCAAGTAGTCGGATACCTTAAAACATGGAGTAAGAAAATTATTTGTGATAAAAAGGAGATATTATAATTTTTTTTCTAAACCTATCAAACATTTATACTGTTTCATTATAAATTAATAGGGCTAAATAATAAAGAAAGTTATATAATTTTGCTATAATGAGAAACTGTGTGACAGTGAAATTAAGTGGGACAATTGATGTGTTTAGTCTGGTGATTATCGAATCTCTGAATGAATTTTTACTAATAGCTTCTTAAACTAATTTCGATTCCATAGTTGTTTTTGTATGCTTATGCACGTGCAAATTTCTTACTTTTTGAACTCTAAAAGAATTTAAAATATTTATGCTTCATTATATTATAAGCATTTAATTACCCTGCTCTCATTGTTTTTATCGAGTCGTAGAATTGATTCCTAGTTCCAATGAACACTTGCTATATAGAGGGGCTACGTTTATATCAGTCGGTATTCAAAGTTCTCACGTTGGCATGGGGCATGATTTCAATATTTTGAAAAATGAAAAAGGACGATGAGAAGACACTTAAACTTGCCCTTCACTCTTTTAAATTCATCACGCCAACGTAGAGACTTTCAGCCTTGACAGATTTAACGTGAATGTGCCCATCCACATGGCAATTCTTAAGTGGTACCAGAACATCAATCCCGACTCGACGCCTACTACGAATTCACAAATATGGTCATTCGGTTCCCGCAACTACAGGTTACTAAGAGTATGGCACATTATTTGATAATTGTTTGATATTACGAATTTCACCGTCAAAAATTTACAAATATTTATACAGCGATACTTAATTAAACCAAATGAACGCATTTCTTTTGGCATTTAGAAATAAAATATTATCCATAACACTCTATCGATAATTATTCTCAACCTTATTGAATATTGATATTGAATTTGTTCATAACAGAATATTGTTTGATAATTAAGCCATATTTTTAACTGTTACATTCTGTGACGTTTCAGATAAATAACGGCAGCGGGGTATTGTTCTGTTTAAACATTTAGTTTATTTACGTCACAGCTATTATTTACAGATTATACATTGAAGTTATTAAACTTATTAAAAGATTACTAAAGTTCAAATGATGTGGTTTGTGAGAGAGGACTTTTATTAGGGGTCTGCTCAGTTTGAAGTTTCAAATCCTCTTCCCTCTTTCTGCTCTGAAATCAGCGGTCGGCCCCTTAGCATCCAGTTACATCCCGCTAGTAGCAAGAAAAGGGTCCCTCGTGAGTCAAAGGTTGTGAGGGAGGTCCCAGGCGGGACCACGCAATAACTTTCAAAATGCAGCTGTGAAATGCACGTGTGATGATTATTTCCACAAAGAAGCCAATTCACAGCTGGGTGGTGGGAATCGTTACGAATACTGACCCATCCGTGAGCGATACTTTATTTGTAGTATATTTCTTTCTCTTTAATATAATAAAGAAATAATACAACAATTCTTAGTTAAGATTACCACTGCACTTATTTTTAGTTAACAATACAAAATCAATCTACGCATCAATTTTTTCTTTGCTCTAAAAAAAAGTATTAAGAAGAATAGCGCATTTTTGAAATTCCGTAATGCCTTTTTCATTTTACTTTGAATGACTGACAATACAACAAAATATTCCTGTTATTATTTTTTTTTTACTTTCCTTCGAGCATAACTTAATTAAAGAACTGTATAAACTCTGTTACATCACACGGAAGACAAAACAAAATTCGAACAAGAAGATATTGTTCAAGGTTTTCTTCACTCTTCCCCGTGATTATTTTCTTACAATTCTCTAACATCTTAATTAACATCGTTAATTAAGCTATGTAAGATGCACACGTCTAAGATGTTCTCTGTAACGTCAACTCTTCATTTAAGTCCTCAATCTTTTCCCTTCCCTCCCATCATTGAGAAATATTCAGGAAATTTTTTCTTGCTAAGGGCGCTGACATTTATCTTCCACCCCCGCGGCCGCCCTGGCTATCATTTCTTTTGTATTTCTGAGATAACGCTTCTCACCCCCCTCACCCCCTCCAGCTCCCCTTACCTAAAGCAATCAAGTAAACCTCAGCCTATAATTTAAAGCGGATAACTATGCGGATATCCCCAAGTACGGAGCTCTGATTCATTAGGATAATGAAATTCCTTGAATTCTTTTCAGTTCCTCTTCTTCGGGGACGACCCTCCCCCACCCTTTATTTCAGAGTAGGAAAAGCCTCCCTTGAAGGAAGAACAGAATAATTCCGAGATTAATTTTGAGACTTCGAATCAGGTAATGTAACAATCTTTCTTTTTCTTTTTCTCTTTACTCACTTTCATTCATTCCATTCCGAATTTAAATATAAGATTTTTTTTTTTCGAACGACTTTTCTCTCCTACCTTTTGTTCTTTTTTTCCTGATTTGATTTTTAAAATGATTTATCTTTGAGAAAAGGGATGAAGACTTTCAGCGTTTAATTAAAATATGCTAAATTAGTAATATTATTGCTCTCATATATATGAATTGCCCCTGCTTAGAGTTAAATCAAAACGTTAACACGGAAATTGGAGATTGAAATGACTAGAATCACAAATGAGAATTTTCCCTGCTTTTTTCCCTTTCCGACTCTTACTTTTGTATAATCATCATTCAGTGCCTTTGCTCAACATGTATGAAAAAAAAATTCATAATTCATCTACAACTTGTTTTGTCATTTTTCATTTTTAATGCGTGCTTTGCATTACATTTACCAGGCACGAAAAAAGATTTACGATATAATAGATTTAGTTAACTAGATTTAATTAAGTGAGCTTCTTTAAATGTTAATTCATGATTGAATAAATAATTAATGAAATTGGGTACTTTTAATAGTCTAGTTTTAGAATCATCTTGATAAGTTAAGGCCTCTAATTTTAATTATTCATGATCATAAACAAATGGCACAAACGTAATCTATAAAAAAGGGCAAATAAAAACAATCCACGATTGATTTTTATCAAAGTCGCACAAAAAAGATATACAAGGGTAAAATAAAGCTATATAATAAAAACAAACTAGCCAAATACTTATTTAGAAAATAACTATGATACAGTCTTCAGATTATAGCAACATAACTGTTGTACATTACAACTCATGTTATTTTAAAAATATTTACCCATCAATGAAACGTTTCTTATATCCTGTAAATCTAAAATTAGTTGAATTAGTGAGCGGTTAAAATAGAAAAGGGTAATCTATAATTTATACTTCGTTTTGGATTAATATTAAAAATAAATCTCTAATTTTAATTTATAGAAATATTTCATACACACACACACATTTTCAAAAAAAACTCACTCTAAAATAACTTAAAATTAATAAAAAGTTTTCATCATTTTAAATATAAAAATATTTTGTAATTATTTGTCACGTATTTGGTTATCAGTCCTTTAGGCATTCTAAAACGGTATTTTCTAATAAAAAGTAATTATAGTTTCAAATAATTCAAATGGTATAACTATAATATATCGTTTGTTATTACTATATTATTAGAATTATTATTACATGTATATAGTTTATAACTATAGCCGCATTACTAATTCAGAAAAAATACCAAAAGTAACGATGAAAAAATTTAGATACTCTAAAAATAATATTTAAAAATCCGTTTACATCATTTTAGTTGTAGAAATTTTAAGCAATCCCTGCAACTTTTACTAGTAACTAAAGATAAGCCAAAACTGATGTCGTCGTAAAAATCAAACAAATCTATTTTGAAAAGATATATAGTATCACTATATCACTCAGTATCGATATATCGATTTCTAATTTAGGATATATTGCTTACCAAAATGATTTATTGTTTTTGTACAGTATGTCTCACATAAAGAATTGAGACTTTTAGCTTAGATATATTATTTAATATAGATTTCCACTTTTTTCTGTTATGTAAAGAAATGATACGTATTCCTTAGTTCATAAACAGAGCGAATTTTTGAAGTAAGAACACGTTGGGTAACACTAATCAAGTTTAAAAAAAATCATTAATTTATTCTAAATAAAATATATGTGCTCTTTTTAAAATAAGCTTTCAAAATATTTTGTCTACACAGGAATGTATAACATTAAAAAATAAAGCATTTATAAAATTTGCATATATGAAACTCGGCATTTAAAAGGCAATTCGTTATCAGAAATCAATACTGAAAATCTTAATAATATTTACCGTAAAATCCGGCGTATAAAGCGCTCTATTAACACAAGAAATAAGACAGAAATTTATGGGTTCACGTTATATGCCGGGTTTAAAAATTAAAGCTTTAAAAACACAAAAAAGAGATGAGCATAAAACAACTAGACATCTACATATATCGAAATAATGTTTATTTAAAAGGAATGACGCATCTTATGAACTCAGAATTATAGTTCTAGAAATATACTATTTTTTCAAAAGCCTCTAGGATAATATCTTGAATAAATGACTTCAAAACATAACAGCATTGTATATATACATTTTAAGTTTCATCGTAGAAAAGGGAGATGGCGTTATACGACGAATATACCCGAAAAAATAAAAAATGCAGCTTTAAAGTATAGGTGCACGGTATACGCCGAATTTTACGGTATATTGTTAAGGGCTATTGTATTTTTAATGCGCGTTCCCTATTCCGCATCACACAGCTCTTTATCTTAGGAAAATAAGTGTTTTCTTATGGGTTAATTATTCAGCATAAATGAATTTTTCTCTTTTAAATCCCTACTACTTTTTTCAAATGAAATGTAACGAACTGAAACATTTTGTAACTTTGACTAAAACTAACAACTAAATTAAATGATATAGAGTAATCTGTACAGATAACAGTACTCGAAATATACATATTTGATCGCAATAAAAATAAATGTTAAGATTAAGTTTAGGAAACAGAGTGCAACACTTATCTCAGTAAACAAATCCATGGAAACAAATTTTGGCCCGAAACCAAAGTCCAAATGAAATTATCTTAGCCAAAATGTATGTAATTAACCAACTCGATAAAAAGCCTATCGCGAAAACTACATCTTTGGTTATTTAGTAACACTTAGTATCTTCTCACACCAGACTCTGAAGTGATCAAGTAGGCTTTTATCTCACCAAAAGCCATCTTCGCTATCTGGAGATTTGAGAGGATCTTTTATCCACAAGGCAGAATCTGAAGAATCGTCTGAAAAAGATAATAATTGCAAACGATAAAAACACGTTCCACTTACCCCTGGAAGAGTCTTCTGCTCGTGTAGGGCGGACTGGGCCTTCAGGGCGCTGTCTCTGGCACAATAGGTGAGAAAGGCACACCCTAGGGTAGAAGAAAAACAACTCAACATTACATACTTCATGAAGAAAGCAACAATAAAGGGGCAAAAATCTACGTAATAAAAGTAACGTGTGCGGGTGACAACGTATATAAAGTATTGATAAATTGGCAGGGTTTTTTGGCTGAGAATTTTTACTCCTTTTTTTTCTATTGTCGGCTGGTTTTTGATGAGCTGCCATTCCTTTTTTTTAAAAAAACTTTTTTTTTACTTTTTTTTTCTTTCATCATTTGCCGAAATCTCGACTTCTCATTTGAATAGCTAATTGGTAAAAATTTATCGCGTGGTTAAGACGTAATGGGCGTGTGGTAATTTTTATTTCTTTTTCTCTCGCATGCGTCTCTTATTATCTTTTTCGTTTCTTAGGGTTTCTTTTTATGAAAAGATATTTTTTTTATATAAGAAATCCTGTTGCGTAAATGAAAAGTCTAGATAAATGATGAAAGCTTAAAAAAAAGTATATTCTTTTTTTTTTTTTTTTTTTTTTTTTTTTTTTTTCATCAACGAAAAAGCTAAAATTTGATATATAATAGTGGTGATATTAATTCAACTTAAATAAAATTTATGTTCTTTTAAATTAATTATGCTCTTTATTGAAAATACACGCCTTAAAAAGGATAATAAAGTACTTCTTTTTAAAATAAAACGAGGTAATGAAATTAAGTAAGCTTCAGTTAATATAACTAATTATCTCATATTTCATTCACCTCACTAAAATTCATTGTTATATATGTAATTAACAATTTAATTGAAATATGTCCATTTAATATTCTACGCCAATTCATTAGCCTTTTACAGTTTTTCAGTCACTTCAATAAATATAATTTCCACAAACTGGGAAAAAATCGACAATAATTCATTTGTTATTTTTCGAATATTTAAATTTTTGTTTACATATTATTTTGTTTTTATTTTTAAAAATTAATATTTTATTCTCAAAAGAGTTCAGGATATAACAAGTACGTACTTGTTTAATTTAGAGAGATGTAAGAATTCGAGCAGAATAAATTTTGAATAACATAATTCTTAATTATACAAACTATTAAAATTCTCAATAGGGTAGAATGAAAATGTAATTCGTTCTGAATACCTGTACTTATTCTTCATTCTATAATTAAACACATGATATTAAAAGAAAAATATTATCATATTAATCATTACTGATAAATAGTAATAATAAAAAACTTATCTAATGCAGTCTTTCAAAATAGCTATAAAACATATTAGTTTCATTACACATTTTTACATGAAGATTTATAAATACAAATTTGTCTTTTTTGGAGCTTCGTAATTAGAAAATTAATTGCCCTTAATTAAATTAAGATTATTGTTCGTACAAAAATTGAAGAAATTCTTTTTTTTTTCTCGTTATTCATTTTAATGACGGATTCTCTTAGATTTTAATAATTATATAAGTAAAAACAAAATACAAAAAGATTAATTATATCTTAAAAATGTAAACAAATATCTGATTAATTCAATTAAGTTCCATAAAAATGTATAGAATTTTATTTCTGCAGTCATCCTAATTAATTAATAAATTAGTAAAGAATTTTTTATTATTAGTTCAAAAAACATTTTGAGTAATGGTTTTTATGGTTAAATTCCTTTAAAATTATATTAAAATTGAACAATTTCTTTTTTATTATTTTGTAAAATTAGCAAAATGTGAAATGGTTAGTACATGATAAGTTATCTTCTATATAAAATTGCAAAACACAATACTAGCGAGTTGTTTAATCAACATTACACTAGAACTATGCACTTTGTGATTGAAAACATAACTTAGCATAAGCAGAAACATAGTTGTGAGTAATGATACTTCAAACTACAAACATCCACACTGAACGAATTAAATTAAATTTAATATTCATGAAAAAAAATCTATATTCTGCGTTAATTTTGCGATATCGCAATACTAGAGCTATCGGTAATAGAGCTTTTCAGTTATCACCCAAAATAAATTGATACGAGCAATTCCTAAATAGGAATTGCTCATAACTTTTCCATAATTTTCAAACTTCACTTTCATTGAAATAGTGCAGTCCTATATATTTTAAACGTTTGATCTTATATCAGGAATTGGACAAACGGTTTAAATTGAATATCACCTTAAGTAATATTCCTGGTCATGGCAACGTAGCCGATATGGAAAATGTTTAGGATAATTGTAGTAGTTTATTCCTATTAATGAAATCAACACTAATATGTGCAAACCCTTTCATTTACGAATTTACAACCATATTACATTTAAATACGATCTGTGAGTGAGTGAATGCTAATAACGTCGCACTATAAAGCAACTCGAGGTCTATTGGCGTCAGACCTCGTAATTATGAGCCACAGTCAAGAGAAAAGATTAACACTAGATTTGGCATTTCTCTCTCTAAATTACCGCACCACACCAACGGGAGAACTTTGATCCTCGACAGATTTAGCGTTTATCAATCCCCTACATGGTGGGTCATGAAAAATACTACCTGAATAACCTCTTCAATCTGTTGTATTCTAACAGTTATTACATATCAATAACTACGCAATACTTGTACAAAAATACATAGTTATTGTTGTTGTTGCTAATGCCACCTGATCGGCAAAGGCCAGATTAAGGCCCACGAAATTCATCATGGTAAAGGGCTAAGTGACGCCTGTCGTTAGCTGAAGCTTTGAGCACCATACAGGTGACAGAACAATTTAGCTCGGTTTCACCCCAATTCTGAGGGAGGTTCTGCGGGTGGTCAGGGGCCTCCCACCTCTCTTCCCCGTCCACCAGCATCACGAGAGGACATGCGGCTTGATTGCTATCTAGAATATACCCGTGCCGCGAAGGCTCTTTCCGTTTACAAACCTCATTGCATTCTACTTTATTCGAAATCAAGCCCTACAGCACAGCTGCCAGCGTCACTAACCACTATACCGGATGGGAAACAAAAAAAATACGTTGTTATAGTTATAAAATTATTCTATAATTCCTCCTTACTTTGACTACTTTCTTACTTATCTGCTTCAAAAAGATTTTTTTTTTTGCAACAAAAATAGTTTTAAACACATTATCTCTACCGTTTACTTATTTTTTCCCTCAAAAAAATTATTCAATAAACTAATCAAATACGATGTATGAATATCTCAATTCCACATGTACTATTCTGTAGAAATGATACCATTATTATAATTTTAATTTGATATCTATCTGTATTCAGAACAATGCTCACACTTTGATTTCTAAGAATATGTTCCAAAATATCCCCGCATATAATACAAACTTTTTTCAAAGCTTTTCGAACAATTGTATTCTTCGCTATAATGCAGCAATTTTCGGCAGTGATATCCTATTGAAAATCGTATTCTTTTCCAATGAAATACAGCTTGGCTATTGGCCAGTAAATGTTCACAAAACGATTATCTCAAGGGAAGAAATTAGAACTGCTTTCAGAAGCAAATGTAACATTGAAAAAGTTTGAATGTAGTTATTCTTTATCTTCAGGATTCTCTTATCTCCAATTAAGGAAAGCATTGATCATAATGGAAAATAACAAAAGATAATGGCATTCAATGACATGATTAATTAGAATTAATGAGTAGAAACGACAGATGACAGGTGAATATTCCGTTTATAAAGCATTTCTATTCCACCACAAATTAATGACATATTTTGGAAAGGTTCAAATAGTGCTTGAAAACTCGATCAAAGCACTCCAAATATTGTTTAAATTTGAATAGACACCAACCTTTATAAAACAATGGAATGTGTTGATTGAAAAGATAATTGGTTGTTCTGAACCCGAAAAAAAGAATTTGTTGAAGATATCTACTCGTCTGTTATTATCTAGAATAGGGGTATTCGACCTTTTTTTTTGTTGGGCCGCATACATATGTCAGCTATGTCACGCGGGCCGCATACATATGCTAGTTATTTAACGCGGGCCGCAACATGAGGATAAATGGGGGAGGGAGGGGGAGAAATGCTTTAAGACCAAGATAACATTGGAAATTTAAAATGTGGAAAATTGATCAAAATATTATTCCTGTTTTGCATTTTATAATTATTTTTTATAGTTTTTATTTTGTCACTAACACTAAATTAGAAGAATTTAAGAAACACTCCTTCACAATTTCTGCATCAGTAAACTGTTTCATATGATTACCATTAAAAAAACAAACTTCATAAAATGTCTTTGTTACCGCTGTGATATTACTACTGACAAAACACTTTGTCGCTGTTGCAAAGATTATTCAAGAGAACTTATTTTTATCATGTCTTGAAAGAGATCTTTGAGAAAAAGTGCCATTGAATGATTCCTGATTATTGGTGCTTTTTAAATAGAGCACTTTCGTGACAAATCAAACAATACCTGATCAACGTTTGTTTTTTACTATAAAATAGTCAACCTCCCAATAGTATTGAAACGATTTATTATTTTTTCGAATACTTTTCGCTTGCAAGATATGAAAGATAGTTAAAAATTATTTCCACCCATAAAACTGTTACTACTCCACTGCGTACCCGTAACCGTTCCAAATAGAAAAAGAATATCAATTGATACCCGTACGACACCGACAGCAAAAAGCAAAATTTATACATTTGATTTTTTGACAAAGAATTCCCTTCCAAACTTTTAATACAATATTCTTAAATAAGTAAATTTCTCACATCAATGGATTATGACCGGGCCACTTAAAAAGGCTCGGTGGGCCACATGTTGGACACCCCTGATCTAGAAAGCTCCTACACAGAATACAATTAATCGATTGAATACTAACAGTTTAGTGTTTAAGGTATTTTAGATTATTACTCAGAAAGATTGATATTTATACCACGTAATGTAAAATGTCATTTGCGACAATATGATCAATTCACAAAAGGAAATCGGAGAAGGCATGTATCGCCACTCTCTTTTATATTATGGATTATTACGATTTTAAAATATTCTAATTTTTCACAATAATAGCAATATTATAAATAGTTTATATAAGGGGTGTAACAAAAGTAAGTTTCATTTCTTTTAAAGGTAAGGTAGTACAACAGGTGAAACAAACACTCAGCATAAGAAACTACATTCGCTGCTGGTTGTTGTTGGAGTTGGCGTGTCCTTCCCTTCGGGAAGAAAGGAAAGTTGCCAGAGCCTGAGACTGGTTGGACTTCTACACGATAGATAGATGGCGACACCATCTATCTCCTCCTCCACAATTTTGGCATGAGCTGGAGGGGAGGGAGATATTTTCTCCCCAGAATATTTCCATCCATCACCATTTTCCATCGAACCCAGGCCCTCCAATCTGGAGTTCGATGCTCTAACCCAGCGATACTCAACCTGCGGCCCACCGAGCTTTTTTAAGTGGTCCGGTCCATGCCTATTGCTCTGAAAAATTCACTTATTTCAGAGCAATATATAAAAATATTTATGTCAATAAATCAAATATATCAATTTTGCTCTTTTCTGTCTATGTCGTACGAGTGCGAATTGATATTCTTTTTCTATTAGTAATGGTTACGGCTTTGTGATAACAAACAATAGTAGAGTAGCAACCGTTTTACGGGTGGATTTAATTTTTAACAATCTTTCATACCTTGCAAGCGAAAATATGCAAATGATTTCGAGGTTCACTGTTTTGTAGTGAAAAACAAACACGGATCAGTAATTGTCTGATTTGTCACGAAAGTGCTGTATTTAAAAGATACCAATACGCAGGAAACAGTCAATGGCACTTTTCCTCAAATATCTCTTTCAAGAGGTGATAAATAGGCTTTCTTGAATAATCTTTGCAACAGTAACGAAATGTTTTTCAGTGGTAATGTCGCAATGGTAAGAAAAAAATCTTTTGAAATTTTTTATATTATTGGTAATCCTATGAAACCGTTTATTGATGCAGAAATTGTGAAAGAGTGTTTCTTAAATGATTCTAATTCAGTGTTAGTGACAAAAACAAAAAAAGAAAAAGCAATTATAAAATGCAAAACAGAGTTTAAAATATTTTGATCAATTTTCCCATTTTAAACACACCCACCTCTTTTATCCTCATGATGCAGCCTGCGTAAAATTGCTAACCTACGTTTGCGACCCGCGTGAAATAGCTGACCTATGTATGCGGTCCATCAGAAAAAAAGGTTGAGTACCCCTGCTCTAACCATGGCCTTCGCTGCTGGTTAAACCACAGAATGAGCACCCACGTAGGAAGAATGACACATGCGCAGAACATTGAAGAAGAGAGAGTAGCAGCAGACCTACGTGCCTGAGTTTGAGTACAAATCATGATGGCAGACAACGTGGATGCCAAGGACGATTGTTTCCGTCATTCATGGACGCAAAAAGGCCGTGAAAGGTGAGGTGAACACTCCTTATCAAATGGTTGGTCACTGATGTTGCATGTTCAGTGAAGGAAGGCAGAGTGTGAAGAATGAACGTCAAAATGAGCGTTCCTCTGGATCCACAAATCAAAACAACATTAAGAGATTACAGAAAGAACATAGTGTACTACAATGACGTGGAAGCATACAAATTCAAAAGTGAAAAAAAAATGTTTATTTAACAGTGCTGAGATGGATCAGGCTGTGCAATAACTTCAATGTGTTTACTTAAGTTATTTCTTCTAACTGTTTGCACGTGACGATAAATATCACAATGTTGGTTGTTATTATATCGAAAAATAGTTCAAGGTGAATAGCTTATGATGTTATAATGCTATATATATATATATTGAATTGCTTATAAACACTATATACTTGTTTACTATACTTTTATATAATGACTCAATATATAAAATAAATATAGTGAAATATCGGTTAACACGAAATAATACAAGGGTCCCAACGAACTACTATGTATTTTTTTCATGTCCCCCCCTTCCTCTTAAGGCTAAGCGAAAAAATTGCCTAGCTATAAAAGATTTCCCTTCTGGATATTGAAACTGATCCGACTCTTAATGAAATGTTTGAGAAGGTTTCTGCATTATTGGACTATCTTACTGTATAATCGGAAGAATTTGTTGCAGTAGATGATGATAACGTGTGTGAAGCCCCAATTATCGTAGACAAAGACATTTTGGAATTTGTTTCAGGTTCAAAAATACAATTGATGCAGATTCCGATGACGAAAATGAAATGACTAAAGCAGCTTCTGTTCCCATATCATTTGAAATGAGGAACATCATGAAAAGTATGTGTACTTATTTAGTATATGCACATTTCAATGTTGAAATAAAAAACAAAGTGGAGCACATGGAGCAATTTATTGACAATTTGATGCTAAATTGACACTGCAAAGGAAAATATCAGATTATTTTCCAAAAACCCATAAAATGTTTTGTTTTTCAAAAAACTTGAAAATTTCGTCTTAAATTTCATTAAGTTCTTAGGAATGTTTTTGTTTAATCGAACTTTATTAAATACATGCATATATACATATCTATGTAAATAAAATAAATTGTAACAAACTTAATTTTATTCACACATGTTTTCTTATTTATTTATTTTACATTATCCTTTAAGACGAAAAATAATTCAGTCCCTTCAGTTTCGTGTTTAGCTATTTTCACTGTATTTGTATTTAATTACTTTTTAACACTATACAATTAGTCTATAAGAGACTTTCATATAAGGACTTCTTATATTTTAACAAATATTTATAAGTATTGTTATCTTTATAAAAATGTCGAAAATATTTTATAATTTCTCATAAATTATAACAATTTAATTTTATAGTTTCGTTTAAAAATTATTTCCCCAAACCATTACTATCCTAACTGTTATAGAACATTTATATTATTTATGAAAGAATTTAATTGAATGATATATATTTAAATGCAACTTTTAGAGTCGAAATAACAAAATCGACCTGAAACACACATCAGGATATATCTGAGGATAAAGCACTCAGAACCAATAGATGGAGAGATTAGATCTTGTGCTTTCAAAGACTATTGTGCAGTGGAACCGAAGCAAACAAATTACATCGAAGACTCATAAATTCGTGACCTGGATTTTAAAAGTGGGGAACAAGTTCAAATTTCGACACAGTCATCTAATGACAGCTCTAAATTAGTATGCGTGTTAGCTATGGAGATAATACTTTAATTAATCAGAAGTAAAAACAAACAATTAGATAACTAAAAACAATTAAAATGAATGAAGGATTTTCTTAAGCTATTATAAGTCTTGTTTAATTGTTATTTAAAATTCCAAATATAGGTTTATCATAAGTTTTTCAAAAAACGGATTTAAATCGAAATGATGGCACATTGTTCTCTCTCTCTTTCTCTGTTTCTCTCTCGATTAATTGATTCATAGAGGGATAAATGATAGATAGATAGATAGAATATTTTATACCCATATTCTTTAGCTATTAAATCTAAGCCTAAGAGTTTACTACTGCATTACAATGGCTAATCTATTTTTTCATATATGTATTGTCTTCTAATTTTTCACCTATTGCTTAGCATTAAGTTAAAATTATAGCAACTTTACGTATTGTTTATGGTTATAAATTTTGAATGTTTTTTTAATTGGGCTTTTAAATGTATCGCATTTTTCTAAGTAAATGGATAACTTTTTAAAATACTTCTATTATTGGAACTTTGATATTTATCAATTATTTTGTATTAAAAAAAATTTCAGCAGTATTTCTAACTGCATTCTCTCCTACAATTATTTTCAACCCGATAGTATTCGCAAAGGACGAGAGAAGCTTGTATCCTTAAAAATTTATTTAACGCTGTCATTTTAGTACTATACCTTGCTGAATTCATTTTGATTATTTTGCTGTGTCCTGTATCATTTAGCTATTTCTTGTTTATTGTTATACATTGAGTAGGATTTTTATAAACATTGAGTAACGAATTGAGTTTATTAACGTCTATAAAGCAATATGAAGGATATTGGGAACGGACCTCGTAATTGTAAACCACGTTCATTTGATGATTATGAAAAATTAGCTGGAATCCCACTCTCGTAACTACCACACCACGCCAACGAGAAGATTTTGAGCCTTGACAAATTTAATGTACACATATGGCGAATCTTCAATTAAACCAATAGTCGAATTCAGGATTCGACAATGACAGCAACGAGTTCGTGACCAGGATCACAAGGCCACCACGATCCCCTAATATGATCAATAATATATTAAGGTATCCGACTACGTTCGGAACCGTGATTTTAAAAAAGCACAAAAATGGATAATTTTCATGATTTTTAATGTCACTTAGAATAGAATACATGTACAAAATTGTTTTAAGAACATTTTGACAAAAAAGATTTATTTAAATACACTATTTTGGCAAAAAATTAACTTAGAATAACCTTTTTCCAAAATGTTCTCCTTTTTTT
>BMAV01017346.1:281919-292644 GCA_019973955.1 Trichonephila inaurata madagascariensis | reverse complement strand
TGTGTGTGTGTGTGTGTGTGTGTGCTTACATGAAGTAAAGAGTTTTCCAGAGAGTCTGAACTATTTTTATTTTGAAATATTCACAATACTTTTCAGAGTTACCACCAATTGAGATAATTATCAGCGTTTTTTTCTTAAAATTTCTCACCTCCGTTGTCGTAAAACATGGGTAAGCCCACTTCTAAGTTATATATTTCAAAAACTATAGTTGAGCCTCTGTACAGAGGTCTGAGCTATATACAGGGAAAATATTATTATAATAGAAGCATTTTTCACAGAAGGAGAATATTTTTAAAATTAATCATTCTAAGTTCATTTTTTGTCAAAATATTGTACTTAAATAGTTTTTTTATTGTAATACTATTCTTAAAACAATTTTGTATACATTTTCTAATATAAGTGACACTAAATATCAATAATACTATCCATTTATACGGTTTTGCAAAATCTCGGTTCCGAATGTAGTCGGATACCTTAAATAACTATATATGTGTGTGTGTGTGTGTGCGTGTACAGGTGCACGTGTAAACAAGGTTAGGAAATATAACTTATTGAGAAGATTAGGTAAAACTACATTGTATTATATTCTATGATAAAATAAGAGAAAATTTTGTGTAATTATTCCAATTATTACTTACATCAAAACTTAAAATAATACAAATTAAAATCACATAACGAAAAGTCAATTTTAAATCGGTTAAAATTATTGTTACATTAGTTTTCAGATAATAATACTAGTAACAAAAAAAATACCGAATGTTTTTCTAAAACGATTCCATATTAAACGAATTTGTTCAACAAAAAATTTCATTCAAAAACTAATTTGTCGTACACTACTTAAAGCATTAAACTCGAAATGTTTACGAACATAAGCAAACAACATAATAAAAAAAAATTAGTAATAAATTAAAGTCAATTAATAATTCTGTAAATAAATAAAAAATATAAATATAATCAATTTTACACAATTACAAATCGTACCAAATGATTTATTATAGTTATGATTTTCAAGCTGAAAACCCAGACAATGAAACTGTAAATACGACCGCTTATCGTAATTGCATTTTATACCACTATTGCAATCAAGATTATTCTTGCTGATAAGTATCAATTAAAAGTTAAGCAATACCCCAAAAAATGAATAAATATAAGAATCGCGTAAGAAAGTTAAAGAATTTCTTCCCAATATATGAAGCAAAAAAACCCTATTTTTTCTCAAATGAAGGACAAAATTCATTACCACTAATCTTTTTCCTTTAAAAGGTGTTTCTCAGAGAATCTTCGGAAGCGGTAATCATATTAGAGCTAAAGCCTAGCGATTGCATTCCAGCTAAAAACTTCATTTATAACGATTAAAAGCTGCGGTCTTCGCATTTTACCTCTTCGGGTAATTAATCTCAATTCGATGTCCGAATCGGTTTTCTGTTTTTGTCAAGATTCTTCTTTTTTCTCCCACTCTTGGATTTCGTGGTAAAGTAGACCAAGTCACTCGATTCTTGTATTTATATATAAGTTCCGAGTTCCTTAAACATGTTTGTGAACTATTTATAATCATCCCAGTTTCGTATTTTTTTGTTAAAGTATAATCTCATTTGTAAGTTAATATCAAGATTTACTTATTTTCCAAGAAAACTTTTGGAGCAGTTTCAGACAAATACAAAAATAATGTAAAGAATTACAGGCGAAAATCATTTATTTCAGTTGTACTCTATTTTAATGTGCAAGGGATGAGTTTCTTAACCTTTTTTTTATTAAAAAATTCACCTATTTCGATTCCTACTATTAGTTCACAATCCCCCTGTATACTATATAACTTGTTCAAATTTTCAATCGTTGATAAAATACTTTCTTTTCATCCATTCAAGTTCAAATACATTCTTTTAAACTTGTAGTGGAGAACACTTGATGTAAATACAGTTTTTTTTTCAAATATTAATTCACTAGTTAAATTACTGAAAAAATAGTAACAAAAATAATAGTCCCAGCACCATATATAAAAAGGTAAATCTCTCTTTGAGTACCTTCCTAATTGAAAGTCCGTGGGTTCGAATCTACCTTGTATGGCCAATTTTTTAAAATGTTTTTTTTTTACTATACTATTAAAATAATTAAAATTAATTAATAAATAAATAGTACAAACAAAGAAATTGTCCAACATCGTATAAAGAAATGAAAATATAAAAATTGCAAGGAAATTCGCTTTCTACCTTGCCACTTAATAGTGTGATTCTTACATATGTATATAAATATTTATATTAATTGTAACTATTTAATAAAAAGTAACCAAAATAAATTTTTTCTGTGTTAACCTAAGTAGGAATTGACTTAATTTTTTTTACATTACTTGTTTATATTCAAAAAATCAAATATTTTATTATTAGTTGTAGTGGAAGAAGACTCACGTCGTTTTCTCTAACAGAATGTTGACAAAATATGTATTATTATATTATTACTTATCTTATGGGATAATTACCCGAAATCTTCCCTCTCTCTCGCTTCATGAATATCTTCAAGTAGGTTATTTACCTACAACTATTTTTAATACAACCAATCATTTTAATTGTATTTACACGGATATTTTTAATAAGTGTTATTAAATGTATATACGAGTAAAGTTTTATTTTTCTTTTAATAATGAATTGCTCTGAAAATGAAAGAAGAAAAATATCAAAGAACTGCTAAAGAAATTGATGAAAATCATGAAGTTTTACGACTGTGAACAGAGCTGAAAAACAATTTCTAAAGAATAGCTTTTGTTTTCAAACGAACAAATAATTTCATAAAATGCGTTCCAGTAAGTTAATTCCTTTGCAGCTTTCAAAAGCTACGTTCCAGTGATTATAATTCCTTTCATACTTTATAATCTGTTCTAAATTGCGCTAATTTTTCTCTTCTTTTGATAATATCAAACTAGTTGCCAGTTCATTAACACGCTTTAAAGGAAGAGCAAAAGAAAAAAAAGATAATCATTTCTTATAATATTCAGAAAAAAAAGGTGTTTCCAACCTCGAGGTTTATTCGAAGATCAATTAACAATCTCAGTTTTAAAAGCCCTATCCCTTTCAATGGTTTTTGAAGCCTTAACATTTTTTTATTTCTACTTCTTGATATTTAAAATTTGCAAAAAATACTCCTACTTATTACTCTTTCCCTTTAAAACAACGTTTCTCAAACTGTGCGGTGTGCTTCTTTAGGGGGATAACTCTACGAGGGTGGCACGAGCATATTCAAAAGTCGTAAACAAAAGATTATTTTTAAAAATTATTAATTTACTGAAAATAAACAAAATACATTCTGACATAATAAAAAATAAAAGTAACATTTACACTGATATAATACACTTTTTAATGTATCATTACTGCACAATGTATTTGATAATTATTTTAACAATACTAAGTAGAATAAATTTAATAATTACCAATGACTCTATATCTTGTCACGTATAAAGTTATATACAAAAATTGTCACACTTATTTTGATAATTTTTTGTACGGTTTATAAATAATCCCTTCACTGCCGATTAAAAGTTATGTGCGATTCGCTCCTCAATCCTTCCGTTTTCCACGTACGAGCGTGAATATGATGTATTGGGAGGATGGGAAGAAAAGGATTAAATTAGCAAGTCCTCTGAAATAAGTAAATCCTTCGCAAACACTGTCAAGGCCCTTTTATTACATTTCAAAGCATTTGAAATAATCTTATGGATAGCAGTGCATAGGAAGAATAGTACTTCGGAAAGATGTATATGTACGTCTGGAGCATTTAATGCACTGGATGAAGGAGACGCATATATACGCAGGTGGCATTTAAGAGGTTAAAGTTATATTGTAGCTTTAGCGTCTGAATTCAATGTGTTGTTTGTATAATACTTCCAAAATTGATACCCATTCTTCAAAGGTAGACTTAAACTCTACAAATCCTAATTATTTCTTGTAAGGTTTTCACATACTGTTGTTGAAGTATTATATAAATGCGGATTAATTTGTATTATTTCTTGTTTCAAAATTATAATAATTCTAAGAAATGGAGCAATTTTTAAATTAATTAGTTTTTAAGGTTCAAAGTCCTCAAGCTGGTGTGTTTTGGAAATTTGGAGAGTGGCGTGTCAGCTCAAGCGTGCCCTCGTCACTTGACTACTGCTAGAAAGAACAAGATCCGTCTCCAATTGTTCACAGGTAGCTTCGTAGTGATAAGTTAATTAGCCTAAACATAACTATGAATGATTTACTAAATAACATGTATGGTAATAATTTTTAAGAGTAATTAGAAACATATATTGACAAATATGTCTGGCTTCTGAGTTTTCAGATAAATCTAGCGATTCAAACAGATCTATCTGAAAGGTAAATCTGTTTCAGATAGAATATTACGAACGTTGATAAATGGTTCAAGAATGGATCGCGGGAAAACATCGAATGATAATGAATTTTAAAAAGCAAATAATACTCCAAAGTTTTGAGTATATTATTGTCAGTTACATCCAGTTAATAAACGAATGGATTATAATGAATAATAATGAATAATGTTAATAATGAATATTGTAATATAGTTAACAAATAATATTTTAATTTCTATAAAACAACAATTTATTACTTCACTTTATTTTTAAATGTATGAAAAACAACGATTCATTCTTTCTTAAAAATGAATTTTTAGTTTACTTGTAGATTAAACAGTTCATCTTAAAAAAATAATCAATATTCTTTGAAATTCGGTAACGATTATGACTATAGAGGAATTAAAGAGAAATTTTGAAGTGAAGCTTCACAAAACATAACCTAAAAATCATGAAAAATATACATCAATTACATTAAATAATAGCCCCCATTAAAAATAACACTTAAAATATTCAATATATTTTTTATCATTTTTGAAAAAAAATATTGTAGGATAAGATTCTGGCAAGTTCAAAAGTTCCAAATTTGATTGAAAAAACAGCCAATCGCGCTAAACTATGGGATCTACTTCTCATAATTTATATTGATTTATTTAGTTTTATTATTATTAACATCGCCTTTTGAAGCTATGCGGTGATGCGTATCGTAATTTTGAACATCGGTGAATTGATGAGGATGATACCTGAGATGGCACCTCATTCTTCAAATTCCCACTCCACGTCAATGTAACATAGAACTGATCTTATAAATCGTCATATATATATATATATATATATATATATATATATGGTGTGGTTTAAAAACCAAAAAATTAAAACTAACTCTCATGCATTTTTCTTTTTTAGAACTGTGGCTCAAAACTACAAAGTTTGAGCCACTGTTCCAAATTTGAGCCATAGTTTGAACCGTACAAAGTCCCTCAACAGTTGAACTCGAATAACTTTAAAATTAACATATTCTAAACTGTCAAATGTACAAGAATCTGCATTGCGGAAATTTTTTTATGTAGGAAGTAAAAATTTGAATAATCTAATATATTTTTTAAAAAAATACGTCGTTCTACAATTTCTTTAATAACGATATAACTTCCTTATTCTATATTTGTCCTTAAATTATACAGTCATAAGTTTATATAAAATTAATTTACATTAAACTAACGTTAAATCTCGATTATTTCGCCACCAACAAAATTCAACTTTAAGTACATTAAAGTTTAATTATATTCCATCAAGTAAAATTCTGCACGAATTTTTCATCGGATCTTCGGATTATTTTAAGCGAATTTTTTAAAACACGGATACGCAGTGTCATTCATCATAAAACTAATTGGCTAGTTTTAACTAGTCCACACTAGATTTGATCCTTTACATTTACTAAAAATAATCTTCTTTCATTTTTGTGTAGGAATTAGTTCGTTAAAAATGTCATTATTTGGACAGAAACAATGACAGCAGCAAACGAAAAGAAAAAAAAAAGTTCCAAACTCTGAAATCATTAGGCGGAAAATTGTTAACTAGGAAAACTTTCTCATTTCACTTAAAATAAAAACTGAAAAATTCTGAAATATTGATTTTTCTGGTTGATTATAGCGGCAAGATATTTTCCTAACTAGATGATTACGCTCAACTTTTATTAAAGTTTAAAAGATTATTTTCAAAAGTTTTATTAACTTGTTTCCCGTTTTAACTATAGATTGTGGCACAATTTTATGTATTAAAACGTCTCATCTATTTTCAAGATGAATAATGTTTTTTTGTCTACTTTTAAAGTAGAAAATTCAAATTGTTGAATTCGCAGGCTAATTTATGTACATCATAATTCATTGGATTCTCAGAATAGACGGAGCATCGCATGTCCAGTAACCATAAGCATGAACATTTTGATCTCTCTGACCCCAGTTTCTCAGTCTTGAGCCATTCTGAAATTCATTCCCTCTACAGAGTTAAAAGGAATCTGACTTGGCAAACAGCTCACCACTACCTTCTTAAGACTTATTCTTAGACCTGATCACCATTGGTACGCAGCTAAGAGATCTGACCTATCTCTACAGTGCAGGAGATCCAGGGCTCTTCAGACGGCCTTGGCGCGCTTTAAAAGTGGTCACCTGCCTGTTATGACCTTTCTGCAGGGTAAAGTCTTTCTTTACCTGTCCCTGCTTCTCCTGCTCATCTTCTGGACTGCTGGGGAATTTCTATGGAACAGTTTTTTGGAGATCAAGATCTGGCTTGTGACATTCTTATGCTGAATGGTCAAATGTAGTGTAGGCTTTCGTGTAGGCTTTCTTGCTCCAAGGGGATTAGAAACAACAACTTTTTGACCAGTTAATAGCTAGGTGCTTATTTACATAGAACAATAGCAACATGAGTATACTGGTGCTGGAGCTTTTAGTTTTGAACTTTGGATGTCGTGTAACCATAATTGTCAACTTTTTGACCAGTGAGTGAATGAGTGTTTACTAACACATCACTATAGCAACACGAGGATATTGGCGACGGACGTAATTTCGAACAATGGTCAGTTGACAATGTGGCTAGGACCTTCCTCTCTGAACTTTCAAACCTCTCCAACAGGTATACTTTGAGCCTTGACAGATTTCAAGTGTTCTACGTAATGGGTCTTCAGTGGCACTGGACTTGAATTCATGTGCTGGTCCCGAGTCCTTGACTGTGACTTTTGAACAGGGGACTTTTTTACAGTAGAGTATTTTAGATCTGGTCCTACAGAGCCTTCGAGTAGCCGCGGGAAACGAGTGGTCATGGTCGCGAACCCATAACCGACTTTTTTTCTGTCAAATCGAAGGTTCGAGTACTGGTACCACTAAAAACCCGATTGTGTAGAGGAGTTGATGCGTGTTAAATCTGTCGAGGCTTAAAGGAAACGTGGTGTGGAAAACTTTTTGAAATGCATATACACATATATTTTGAAAAGAGAAATCCCATGCTTTTCAGAATCATTTTAGAAATAAAAGTAATATAAAGATAATATTGTTAGGTACATCAAGATTCGCAGGTTTTTGTGCTCTCAGTTAAAAGAGTAAAACAGTCCTTTAAGAGCGATGAAAATTTATTGTGGAAAAACAATCTTTAAAATGCAGGATATAGCACTAAATTCATTCAATAAATCTCTCAGAGGGTTTTAAATCCTTCTACAGAGCTCAGACACAACTATCAGTGCCTAACAATACGAGTACGTAAAGATTATCCGCAAGCAATCACTCGCAAGTCAACATTTCAAACGTCGAAGTATAATATTGGCATATCAAACATCCAGATATAAATTATTTACATTATTTTAAGATAAAATTAAGCATTAATTAACCAAAATTCGAATTAATACTAAATTGCTTTCTTATTATTTTTATTCATTCATCTTTTTATTTTTATTTGCTGCTTTTTATATGACATTAACAAATTTGGAAAAAAAATGTAAATGATCAACAAAGTAATGTTTTAGTAGTAATCATAAATAATATGTAAAAACTATTAAACGTTTCTAAAAGCATGCGCGTATATATTAAAAGTGTGCAGAATAATCTAATGTACTTCTAGGAACCATTTTAGTCATAAATTTAATATAAAAGTAGGACAAATGAAAAATATAATAAAATCTAAATTACTGATAAAATTATTAATTTTCACTAAAATGAAAGCTAATAACAATTAATCAAAAGATTTTTTCCGATGATAATTTGTCATTTAAGCATCAAAAACTATCTTATCAGTTCACTTTAAACGAGATCAATAAATGTGTTTTTCTTTCCTTGCTCATTTATAAATAAAACAACTTTTGCTGTATGATTTATATACCATGCCAATGACCCTAAGTTGCATTATTAAAAAATAATTTTCCCATAAGTACTGATGAAATATTAATAACAACTTTGCGAAACACTTTTTATCGATATCTGAAGGGAGGAAGAATCATCATTTTAGAAACATATCAGTTCAATTAATTACTCTACGCTCTCCCAAATGAATTAGAACGCGAAGACGTTTCTTTTTATGATTCCTTTTCGCAACCCAGAATCACCTGCAGCGCTGAAAATTTTTCTGATAATCCCAACAACATCACTTTATTAGTTTCTTTCATCCTCCCACTATCTGTAAAATACATATTTGCTCAAAGAATATCCTCCCAAACATCTTCGAGAGCAGGGGAAAAAAGTCAATATCTAGTTAATTTAGCATTGAAGCGTAGATTGACTTGATCGAAGAGCCTCTATTCAAACATAGGAAGCGTAATAAATAATGCCTGCTTGAAATCTCCAAATGCGATGCTTTGATTAACGATCCGTAATGTTTGAACTTGCTCAAGAAAATGCGCTGCATACAGCTGATGAAGACACGGGCGTCTGGCCTGGGGCCAATCACTAGCTAGCTTGTGCATGCAGTGGCCAATCAATTAGAGGAGTAAAAGCGCTTCTAAATGCCTCCATTGCAGCGGTCTCCGCCATCCAAAGACCACTAATTCGTCCTTTTTATCCGAGTAATGGCCAAGAAGAAGTATTATGCTTAAATAATTGAGTCTGGGTTATTAGAAATCGTCCAAGGAGTCTGCCGTTCCCACATCAGGCTCGAATGTGGTCGAGCAAAGAAAGAAGCTCGTGCAGTTGCTGCTTTATTATGGATTCTTAATTCCCGCGTGGTGTTATGAAAAGTGCTATTCAGAGTGAGGACTATTTATCCTGGAGAAGATGGGACTCGATTTGAAACTTTTCTGTTGCATTAAAAATGCACTTCACTTGAAGTTTTTGAAAAACATTCTAGAGGTCGCAAGAAATTCTTTTTGTATGTATCTGGATATCATTTTGGATGTGTTCTTAAGATGTGCATTGAATTAAATTAAACTAAAATGAATAATGTTTGTTAAGTAAAATAGTTTAAGTACTTTTTTTTATTAAGAGAAGGCATTCTTAGGTTATATAATTTTTATTTTCGTCTCTAAGATTAAATTATCTAATGTATCAATTCTTTTGAGTTTGTTTTTCAAAAAAGAAAAAAAGAAAAACCATCCAAAGAAGAGATTGAAAAAAATGTAAAGGTATTTTTTTTAAATAATTTTCTATCTTTGTTTTAATGCTTATGAAACAATGTTTTTAAATATTATAGTGCCAAATTAGAAAACATTTGAAGCGTAATTTGTTTTTGATTTTCTGTTTTAAAAATTTTAACTATAAAAATGTTTTATTTATTTTGATGACATTTTCTTATTGTTGTTACTGAACTAATTTCATTAAAATAAAATATTATCAAATTGTATGATATTTTTTTTTTATTTTCCTTAATACATCCCTAATAATCATTTACGAAGGTTCTCCAAGAAGATCTGCTCCAAGAAAAATACAGAAAATAAATAAAAAAGAAAATTAATCATACACATTTTTTGAGCCTTCCAATTACCAACTAAAATTTGCTAACCAATCAATTTGTTTTCATTTGAATGTTTTGATTAATAATTTTCAACATAATTAAATTGGTTTATATTGCTATTGCTTTTTTGAACTAGGGGTCATATTTTTTTCGCTGTTTGAAATAATTTTGTTACATGCATTTTGGTTTCCATTAAAATTCAATTAAAAAAGAAAATACAAACTATTTTTGCATATATCTGCAAGAAAGATAGGTTTAATTTAAACACACAATTAAAGAACTGAAAACAAACGAAACATGTTTTAAAAAACAGAACTAAAAATAAACATGATAATTCTAAAGACAAAAGTGAGGAAACAAAGAACGTTGATATTTGAAACTTCTGTTGCAAATTGTTTATAACAGAATTGCTTGAAATCATTATAAAAAAAAACTGTGACTGGTAAGCAAAGAATTAAAATTATATGAAATTTCATTTCAGGGAAATACGAGTAATGCTTAAAAAAAAGGACATGTAGTCAACTTCCGGCTCAAATAACATTGCTTCCTGCTTATATATATTTTCAACTATTACAAACTATTTTTATGTATTACAAAAAATCGCTTTGTCTAGAATTCCAATTTATATTTAAAGAAACTAGAACAGATTTGGAATATTGTAGATTGAGTTTTTTTGTCTAACAATCGAAGGAAGATTTCTAAAATTTTATCAGAATCACCATTTTTAAGCTAATCAGGACATACATTTTTGGCCTATGTATAGAAGTTCATCCATTTGGACCATGTATAAAAAAACACTTAGAAAGGACATTACCCAAATTCAAAAGTCAATATTTAAGATTGAAGAAAAGCCAGATTTCCCCAAACTTTTGATCGCAACAATAATGTGTAGAGTATTTATTTCCATATTAAAGTATCTTCAAAAATGATAATAAATTTCAGTCAATTTATAATGCCTT
>BMAV01017346.1:239215-273256 GCA_019973955.1 Trichonephila inaurata madagascariensis | reverse complement strand
ATATATATATTTAAATATATATAATTCAATCACAACACAGGAATCAATATATATATATAAAAAAAAAAAACTATATATATATATAGTTCAGAGTTTCAATCACTTATAAAATACTTTCTGTTCAACCATTCAACTTCAAAAAATACATTTTGTTAAACTTGTAGTGGATGACACTTGATGTTAATACAGTTTTTTCAAATATTAATTCATTAATTAAATTATAAAATGAACACAAATAGTAACAAACCAAATAATAGTCCAACAGCATATACAGAAAGGAAAATCGTTCGTTGTGACTCTGTATAGCAATGAATAGCGCGTTGCACTTTTAATCCAAATGTCGTGTGTTCGAATCCCGCCTGGCATGGCCTTTTCTCTCAGAATGTGATTTCTTATTTACTACACTATTTTATTAGAATAATTAAATTTAATTAATGAATAAATAGTAATAGA
Organism: Trichonephila inaurata madagascariensis; assembly: GCA_019973955.1. Taxonomy (NCBI): domain Eukaryota; kingdom Metazoa; phylum Arthropoda; class Arachnida; order Araneae; family Nephilidae; genus Trichonephila; species Trichonephila inaurata. The sequence goes on along the minus strand of BMAV01017346.1, from coordinate 272,803 downwards.
TAAAAGAAAATGGTCCAAAACCCTATATAGCAAGGAAAATGGAAAATTGCAAGGAAATTCGCTCTCTATTTTGTCACTTAATAGTGTGATCTTGTCATATGTATATACATATTTATATTAATTGTACCTATTGAATAAAAAGTAACTAAAATAATTTTTTTCTTTGTTGACCTAATCAGGAATTGACTGATTTTTTTTTATACTTGCTTTTATTTATTTCTACATTAGAAGGTTGCGTGTTTGAATTTAGCCCAGGTCAACTGTGTTTGGATTGGATTGGATTGTTTAAGTTGGCGTCAATAAATTGTAGAAGAAAATCAATGAAAGAAATTCAAGACGTAATCTAATCCTTTTATTTCACTTATCATTGAAAAGGAACCACAAATGGCTTATTTAATGGTTTATATTTATTTAATCTCAGAAAAATATATAAAAGCAGAAGATAAATAAAAATTAAATTACATGGCTTAACCAATAGCACTACATCGACGTTCTCGGCAATTTTAACTAGGATATCAGAAGGGTTAAATCCTATTTTTCAGTAAGCTCATTTAAAGATCAATTTTATTGCAAAAATTTCAAGTTATATTATAGAAGTATATTAAAAACAGCTAAAGTTATCCAACTACAATAAAATCATGAATTTTTTCTGAAAATTGACAAATTTTTTTATGATTTTATTTTATAGGTCATCTTATTAGCTTTTTGTAAAAATACCAAGTTTTTTATCTTACATTGAATAAAACAAACACTACAAATGTTTTAGTAAAAATGCGGATGCCATAACTTTACATAAGATGTTAATCATTAAAATGCGTTTTACTCGAAATGGGTTATTTTCGAAAAGCTCAAACAGGGACAGCTATTGATCAAAAAGTTTTTAAAATAATTTGCTGAATTTTTTTGTGTATGTTCTGTATAACAGTAGAATTGTTTTAGAATTCAATCGTTATCAATTCAGATTTATCAATCGCTGTTTTATTACAAAATTTACAGTTCTGTATGTGAATATAATCCCTGTTTTTTATTTCATATAATAACTAAGATTAAGTTCTCTGGTTTTTGTAAAAATAAAAATATTTCTTATGCTGAAGGTCATTTCAAAAAGGAATAGCGAAGTAAAACATAAAAATTGAGAATTTGTTCATTTACTACTTGTACAAGGTGGGGCCCCGTTTATGCAATTTTTTGTCAAATTTTACCCATTTTTTCCCACTTTAGTAGTAATAATTTATTTTTCTCTTCTTAATTTTAGCCTTTTTTTTTCTTAAAATGTACTAAAGAAATCTAAAAACCACAAAAAAATCTCCATATCTCCATTTTTTTAAAAAAAAGTTGTCGCAAGTAGTCGGATATTTTAAGTAATTTGTTATTTTAAGGTATCCTACTACGCTCGGGGAACCGTCATTTTAAAAAAGCACATAAATGGATAATTTTCATGATATTTAGTGTCACTTAGATTAGAATACATGTATAAAGTTGTTTTAAGGACATTTTAGCAAAAAAAAAGTTATTTAAATGCAATAATTTGGCAAAAAATTACCTTAGAATAATCTTTTTTTCAAAATGTTCTCCTTTTGTGAAAAATGCTTCTATTATAATAATACTTTGCCTGTATTTAGCTCAGACCTGTGTACAGAGACTCAACTGGAATTTTTGAAAAATTCTCATTATTTTCAGAGTTACCACCCATTGAAATAATTTTTGGCGTTTTTTTCTTAAAATTGCTCTCCTCTGTTGTCGTAAAATATGGATAAACCTACTTCTAAATTATATATTTCAAAAATTCTCGTTGAGCCTCTGAACAGAGGTCTGAGCTATAAACAGGCAAAATATTATTATAATCGAAGCATTTTTCACAAAAGAAGAACATTTTGAAAAAAGATTAGTCTAATTTAATTTTTTGCCAAAATATTGTATTTAAATAATTTTTTTGTCAAAATGTCCTTAAAACAATTTTATACATGTATTCTAATCTAAGTGACACTAAATATCATGAAAAATATCCATTTATGCGGTTTTGCAAAATCACAGTTCCGAACGTAGTCAGATACCTTATATATATAAATATATTTACACCTTAAATTACATTCATTTCATTTATTATTTTAACTATAGCAGGTATTTTCTATTTTTAATCAGTTATCAAATTCCTCTCGCCCGATTTAAATTATAATCTGGGTTCATGGAATCCAGTCTTTTGCCCCCAAAATAATCTACTACTGTAATATTCAGTAATGCAGGGAATGAGGTAGACACCTTCCTTTTATTACACCGAATCCAATTTGATTAATTACCGCTCTTATTCAGAGCACAGGACCAGGATTTAATCAGTAAAGTAGTGGCCTTAAATGTATATTTTATCTGTCCTAAAGTCAGGTGGAAAAAAAATAATATTTTTATGAATTGTTAAAGTTCCATTTCTGGAGTTCTCTGTACATGAATGAGCACAATTGCTCTTTCTTGCTGGCAACACTGTAATATGTACACGATTATGCTTTTCTCCCCGGGAGCGAAAAATGTATTTGTAACTAATAGTAAAAGCTCTAGAATTTTCTCCATTACTCACGAATGGCAACGTTTTTGCTTTTACCAGTTGTGCTAAGAACAAAATATATATTTGAGCTAAGTGTAAAAAAGAGATGAGTTTCTTTTTTGGATTTTGCCGTTTCGTATAATGCATGCATATGCCTTTAAAATCTTAAATGTTTCTTTTTGTTTATAATTAGAAAACACTTACATTCTTTTTTTTCGGGGGGGCGGGTCTTTAAATGTAACACAGATAAAACTTTTTTTTAAAAAATTGTGTGTAGATTTGTTAAGTATGTTATACATTGCAAAGCAAAATTTAATCAAGTAACATTTTACGTCACTTATTGGATAAAGTAAAACCTTTCTCGTTTTACAGATAATCAAACCTCTATTATATTGTGTAAAAGAGATACAGCAAGAAGTTTCGGAATCAAATATTATCAGTGAAAATAATTCTTGAGGCCTCTGACTTCTATGTAAAAGTAGATCACCCTTCGACTCGTTTAAGAAGAAAGTATATAGCATATGCTGTCTCAAATTCAGTAACATGTAACAAATAAATGTGCAGGACTCATGATCTCACAAACCTAGAGCATCAACCGACTACCGCATTTCGACTAAAGGAGTAATGATGGTGTATGGTAGTAGGCTTACAACGGGCAACACATAATAACGCAGTCTTACAAATGTTGCCATTAAGCATACAGCGGGAAATTCCCAGTCGCTTGTAGAATATGAAAACATTTGAAGATTAACCCTCTGGCCGGAACATCAATTTCTTTTGCAGCACTGAGAAACATCCGTCTGACAGATGGATGCGCAATTTTTTTTTTAATTTTATTACCTTAAGGACTGTTTTAAATGTTCCTACAGCTCATGAAATTGAGTATGGCTAAAATAAGATGTGCGGGGTTGAATCAAGCACAACAATATATTTTTATCACAAGAACTGTGACCAGCGTTTTCATAAAAATTGATTAAAAATTATTCATATTCGTGTAAAAGTAATTAATGATAACAATACCAAACACAAAAAAACTATAAGAATATCCGTGTGATAGACGAGTATAGATAAGAAAAATCGCACATATCGCGAGTTGAAAAAAAATCGCCAAGTACCACCACGTGATCTTCTTACTGGGTAGAGTCCAACTGAAGATGAAAAGGCAGCCCACTCCAAAAGTAACACCACAATGTTATCTACAGCCATCAAAGCAGATTATCTCCGTCTGAGAGACAGATGTTCCGGTCATAGGGTTAAAATTATACAGATCATAATGTTACTGAATCCCATTCGATGACGTGTCGAGGTCTCCTACAACTGAAAGAGTGTTTATTAATGCTGCACTATAAAGCAACATTGAGGGCTGTTGGCAACGATTCTCGTAATTTTGAGCTACGGTCATGTGACAAGGACAGCACCTGTTTATACTCTTCTTTCTTAACTTCCACACAGGGCAAATGGTATAATGTTTAGCCAGTCCCTGTTTACGGTATGTCTTCCGTGGCTCAAGGCACGAACTCCTAAGACGTAGATCACGAGTCCACAAACATGACCAGAAGCTACCAAGGCTAAGTAACCAAAGTTCATATTTACATGGCTCTTTAGTAATAGCCTGTGATGGCTCTATCTGTGACCTCTATCCTAACAAATCCTCATGGGTAATCTTTGGTTCTTAAAAGCTATTTTACTAAAACGCTCCCTCTAAAGAAGAGAAAACGTGAACATGTAAATTAGGTCTACTATATAAAGTCTAGGCTTTCAAGTTTGAAAAGAGAAAGAGATAGAGAGCAGTAATTAATCAAATTTAATGCGTAACGCAGATATTCAGTATTTGATAATTGTAATAATTAAGGTGACGATTTGTCACTGGAAATTGAATATAGAATATATAACGAGGAAGGCATTGTACTTGAACCAGAAGTGAGTGTTACTGGTGATTAAAGTCTCCTCATACTTCATGTACCTCGTTAGTTGTCTACATATTGCTTAAATTGGGTACATGTCTTGGTTTTGATTGGTCAAACTTGTGTTGTTGGTTGTGTTGCAAATAAACTAATAATAATGAACATGGCTAGTCTTCCTTCCCTTTTTCCCACATCTCTACGCACGGAGGCAAGATCTTTACAATCCTTAAGATTTATTTCAAAGTGTGACAGTAATGAACAATTAATCCATCTAAAAAGACCACAAAACAGGCCCAATGTATAAACATTTTGAAAATTTTATGAGTTTTCAGGTGAGGGATTATTTTCTGATTCTCTCACGTTTCCTATTTAGACATGTAACATTCTTTATCGATTTTATAAGATTAATGTGACTATCAAAATTTTTAATTCGATAACTATAATTTTTCTGGTTTACGATATGGTTTTTTTCCATTTCTTATAATACAAATATATAATGATCTTGCCACGATCAAATTTCGGCACGATCTTTACACAAACAACTTTGACTTTTGAATGAGAAATCCACTTGCTGTACAATCTTCCATTTCACACAAATTATTAAGAACTTGACTTTTACCTGTGCTCCAATACGCAAAAAATACTATAGATTAGTAAATTCTGTATTCGTGTAAATTTGGTAGCTGTTGCATGTTTCTATCTACGTGTAGTGACCTGAATCGCCAGTAACGTTTATCTCAAAATTGTTTATCAAAAATTGCATTATTTGACTTTTTCCTAAACATATTAAAAAAATCATGAACTTAAGTTGATAAATTTGACACATATATTTTCGTCTTAAGCATAGTTGTTGTTTCAAAAACGTTGAATATGTTAACTTAAAAAATTAAACCATCGAAAAATTTAAAGAGAACACGGAATATAAATCTTTGTTTTACCATCATGTTTCAAAAACATCTAAAGACCGTTGAATAAACCTTATGTTAGAAACGTTATACAAAAAAAAGAAAAAAAAAACATTTTAAGTCTTAAAGATGGTAATATAAATAAAAAAAATGAACATTTTAATGTACAATTCTGACAAGCTACAGACATACTAATAATAACATCATATGCTGTTCATTGTTTTTTTTTTTTTTTCATTTATTAAAATTAACAACTCTGTCTTCTAAGAGAATGAACTTTTATTTATTTTAAAGAAAGTAACAACACACACACAAGAAATATTTCTGCAGAAAATTAATTACCTCCATGGAATGAAAAACTTAAATATTCAATGCCAAATGCCACTTACTGGAAGATTCTAGATTATTAACATTCAATACATTTAAAAAATATAAAAAATTATCTTTAATTTAAACGAAAGGAATTTTAAATAATTAAAGAAGAAAAATTGAATGACAGTTTTTTTTAAATTAAATCATATTCTTATTTGTAATCAAATTATTTTTGTAAGACATATCTTTTTTAAGAATTCATTTGCATTTACATTAAGTTTCTTAAAGACTTATGACAGTTGCAGTTTTGAGAAGCATTCGAAGAATGCAAAAAATCTTAAGAATTTGTTTTCCATTAAATTGATGACTTTCAATACTTTTTTTTAAAAAAAAAACATTCTGCTGTATTTTCTTACTTATTTATTAAGTGCCAAGATGACTTTCGCATTCTTTAATGTACTCTGAAATATTTAAAAATAAATTGTTGACATTCAATATAAATCTTTCCTTAATTTATTTCTTATATTTCTTACGAATACTGCTAAAATATTCTTTACCCCTCTCTCGGCTTATTATAAAATTGTTCATCTGATTTAAGTTTTACGGCATATATCTAATTAATACTTTTTACTAAGGCTTACTTTAATACAGGGGTTTAAATTATTTCCAATAAAATTCCAGGAACGATAGTTCTTTTTATTAAAAAAAAGTTCTCAATTCGAGCTGGTTAAATCAGTAAGAGTCTCTGCATCCCCCTTCACCGGAAAAAACGATTTTCATTAAGAAATCTTCCAACTTATATCTCAAAAAGGCGGTAAAGCAGAGCGGTGTGCTGCAAATTAAAACAAAAATTAATTATGAGAAATTAAATATGTTGTTCTTCAAATTATAAATCATTAATTAAAAGGAATTTTCGGTAAAAATAGGGGAGAAAAGGAAAAAACAGGGTCTTATGCTCGTTTCGTTAATGAGTCCAAACGTTTCATCAGATGCAAGTCTCGAGATTTATTTTTAGTCGTAATTGCTAAAAAGCTTTTAATTTTGCTTTTGATTAATGAGTTGAATCATCGATTTTGTCTCTCAAGGAAGTATCTGCTTCATTAAGATAAAATTAACTCGTTTATTTTACTTTTTTTCTTTGTTTTTTTTTAGCTCTTTTTCATTCCAGCTTTTTGTCAAGTTATATTTCGAGCGTTTTGTTCCTTTTAATTTTAAGAGTTATGAAAAGTTGATTTGGAGAACGGAGAGAAAAGGTAGGACGGGAAATAGAAATAATAAATAAAAACATTTTTTATGCTTTAATTCTCTTTGCTATTTATGCAAACTAATTTCACCGATTTATTTTACTTCTTTGACGCTGTATAAGACGAACGCGCTGGAACAGTTTTGATTCTTTCAATCCCGGTAACCAGGTCTGGAGCTATGTAAGCTCTGTACACTCACAATTAAATAAAGCCACTGAAGACCTACCGTACGTTTAAGGGCTATAGTGGTTAACGATGCTAACTGCTGTGCCGTAGGGCCTGGGTTCGAATCACCGAGAAGGCATGGATGTTTATAAAAGTATAGTGCCTTAGCGGCATGGGGGTACTCTAAATAGCCATCGAGCCATAACTCCTCTTGTGAGGTTGGTGGAAGGAGAAGAGTGGTGGGAAGTCCCTGAATCCCCCCCTCCTTGAACATTCTCCCTAAAAATTGGGGTGGAACCAAGATAAAAAAAATCATACTGTCATCTATATGGTGCTCAAAGCTACGGCTTACGAAGAGTGTACATCTATTCCCTTGCCGCGATGAATTTCATGGGCCTTGATCTAACATCGTCAGATAGGTGGCATTAGTAAGCACAGTAACAGCATAAAAAAGGGCTAATGCCAGTTAAATCTGTAGAAGCTCAAAGTCCTCCCTAAGCGTAGTACGGAAGTTTGGATAGGTTGTATCAATTCAGGTGTCGTCTTCGTCACTTGATTCTGATTAAAAATTACGGAGTCCGCCACCAATAGCACTCATTTTGCTTCAGAGTATGACGAGAATAAAAAATTTAAAAAAAATTAATACAACTAATAAAGTAGGGGGGAGGGATTTAGAACATTTGTTAATTTGTACTTGTAACCTCCTTTTTCTATTATTCTACTTCATAAATTTCGGCAGAATTAACGTCAAATTTAATAGTCCCCTCTTATATTTCTAGACCCAAAACTCCTAGCCTTAAATCACTGAACAATTGTTCTGGACTTGAAAGAGGATAACTATTAAAAAACAAAGTTTCACACGACTAACAGAAAAGTATATACGTACATCAATATACGTAGTAGGATTCAAAAAATCCCGTACTGAGTCCATAACTTAAAAAATATTACCAACTAAACTGTTGAAACTCATCCTCCTTCGAAATAAGACCCTTGAGTAACAACACTCTTTCTCCATAGCTTGTAAAGGTCAACAAAACATTTCTGAAATCCATTTTTAGCCATGTTCTTTAATTCAGCCTGCGATGCACTTTTAACTTCATCTGCAGATTGGTCTTTATTTAACATGCGGGGAACTATATGTTGGCACATGTTAAGATTTTTAGTCAGTATCCATTGACATGTGACCGAGGATATCCTAACTGATTCTGCTATTGTTTGAAGCCTGTTCTTACGTACCACCAGAGAAATCCTTTCCATGTTTTCAGTGGTTCGGGAAATCTGAGGGACATCCAGAGCGTTTGTCGTCTTCGACACTTTCCATGCCTTCCCTGAAACGTCGATGCCACTCAAAAGCTTGCGTTCACAATAATGTACCTTACATCTGCTTCGACATTTCGTAAGTCTCCGTAGCACGTTTTCCATAACGAACAGAAAAATAAATATCCATTATTCGCTCAACAAACGCCATTTCTTTCAATCGCCGCCTACAAAATACGACGCCGTGGTGACCCACCAACCACGTGATTTTGAACAATTTTTTTAGCAAAGGGAAAGAACACAATAAGTCAGAAATCGTAGTTGTTTTACTGCAAAAGTTTTCCAAATTATAAGCTCAGTCTAGGAGCTTTTGAATTCTACTAGTATTTCGCCAAGAATGCAGACAGAAATACGAGCAGTTGACAGATTTGAAACACGGTTGTATGATCCATTTGCGTGAAGGTGGAATATCGTCCCTTCACGGGCACAATACAATAACAGTGACGCGTAGGGGGAAAGCGACAAATTATGATGAAATGGTACAGTTGAAATCTAACAATGACTTGTGACGGGCTATCAATTCGTGTTATTTACAACCAACCCTTCGGAAGAAGCGAATCGTGATATGTAAATTAACTTACTCTATATAGGCGAGGTTTTCAAAGTTGTATGAAGAGAGATTAGGAGAGAAGATATACTCGAGTCAGGTGAGATTGCTACTGAAGGTATAATATTAGAATTATTGTGATTTGAGACTTATTAGGAGGAAATTTTAAAGTGACGATTGTTCACTAAGATTGAATCGGTATTAGATTAAATCGGATGATAGGTTAGATCCTTTATTAAGGTAAAGATCAAGTTTGATAGTCTCCTAATCATTCGCGTTTTACCGTCGTTGTTCCGCTTTCATGGTTAGCATTGAGACATTCTCTTACTGATATTAGTTGAAATTGTGTCTTTTCATTGTGTGATAAATAAATAGATTTATTGGATCATGTCGAGTTTCTTCCCTACTTCACACACATCTAGATGCCCGCGAGAGAGGTGCGAGCCTCTCACAAGCCTGAGTTTACCACGATACAACAGACAACTGATTTACACATTGATGACAATGTAACGTCCTTCTATGCTTGGTGTATCTGCATGTGTGTCATTGTCTACTTTTATTGTTTGTCGATGTCTGCTACACCTTGAACTATATGCAAAATTCCCCTAGCCTCTGGATACATAGGGTTCATCAACACAGCCAATAACGTGTTGATTGGGAGTATATTGGAAGAAAGCCGTTACAATTTGGATTATAAGGATACGCGTTAATCATTTGACGTCGCAAAGATAAACGCATAATCCTAGAGTATATTATTCAATGTCCTACCAGACGAATGTCTAGCATTAAGGCTTGGGACACTATTGTCTATTACAGGTGAGCTCATAAACAGATTTTAAGAAACCTATAGCTATAGAAGGGCATACATCAAATAAGTTGTGCGTAGCGCGAGCTCTTAATCTCCATGTAATGCAGCGTTTCTCAAACTGTGGGACGTGCTCCCCTAAGGGAGCGTGGTAACTCTGCAAGGGGGGCGCCAGCATAATGAAAAGTCGTAAGCAAAATATTTTTAAACAAATATATTAATTTACTGAAAGTTAACAAACAAAATACATTCTACCATAATAAAAAAATAAAATACACATTAACACAGATATAATAAACTTATAAATGCATCAGTACTGCTCAATATATATTATAATTAATTTAACGATAATATGAAAACGAGTTAAATGATTACCAGTGATCCCATGGGCTTGTTATATATAAAATTATATACAAAAATTAACACTTTTCCAGATAACTTTTTTGTATAGTTTATAATTAATCCCTTAACTGCCGATAAAAAGTTACTCGGTTCACTCACCAATGCTACCGTTTTCTACGAAGGTAGGCGTAGGTCATGTATTGAAGGGGTAGGAGGAAATGAATAAAAAAACAAATCCTTCTGAAATAAGTAAATCCTTCGTAAACACTATCAAGATCATTTTATTGCATTCCAAAGCCTTCGGAATAATTTTATGGATGTCAATGCACAGGAAAGATCGTACTTCGGAGAGACGTATATATACGTCGGGGGCAATCGGTGCTTCTGGTGATCGAGACGTTTATATCCGCCGGTGGCACTTAACAGGTTGAAGTCGTATTGTAGCTTCAGCATCAAAGTATAGTATTATTGAATTCAAAGCATTGTTATTGTAAGGAAGGGGGGCGCGATGAAAATTATGACTGAATATTGGGTCACAAATATTGAAAGTTTGAGAAGCACTGATGTAATGCATTCCCCCAGTTATATTTCAGGAAAAAAGTCCCGTCCAAATGTTCTTCAAAATGTACAAACCTTCTTAACTGAGATTCAAGTTCAGTTTTTTTCCACGGATTGTTCCTTTCCCAGATATGTCACCCCCTGAAGTTATTTGAGAATACCTTATACTTGGCATCTCTTAACGTGTTACGTATTGGGCAGCGTGTACGGCTGAGATTTGGTATCAGATATTCTCTGGAATGTCATTTATCAACATAACATTCAGAATAAAAATAGTTCGATAAAATGAATGCTGCCATCTATGTGCGTGATGGCTGGATAAGGTTTTTGATTTTCTGTATTATTTTTGTCCTATTACTCAGTTAACTTTATCGTTAATTTATAATAGGGAAAGTAATACGTGGAATAAATTTCATTTATTTCTGATGATTATTTCATTTGTATGCAATTTCCACAGACATTAGTAAAATAGGGACTTATGGGTTTTTGGATGTAGTTAAATTTTAAAGGTTTTGACTCAAAGAAATCTTCTCTTTTTTTGTGTGTCTAAATAGGTGCTTTTTGGCGAAAAGAAATTTTTTTGCTTCTATGAAAAAATTTTGAGAAGAATTTCAGAACTTTAACTTTAAAGAAAAATTTAAATGTTCTTTAGAGATCAAAAGTTCAATTATTCATGAATGTGCGTTTTCAGCAATGTATATCATTCCCTATCTTGTTCAGTTTTCGTTCATAAAAAGTTCTTTTGTACCTTAAAATGAAGTACCATAGCTTTTAAATCTCGAAACTTTTTCATTTATGGTTTTAAAATTTTTGAAAAGAAATCTAAATTTGACAATGGTTCTCAAACCGTGGGGTGCGTCCACCTAGGAGAGCGTGATAGCCTTTCTTGGGGGGGCGAGCATATCGAAAAGTCGAATGTAAACGATGATTTAAAAATTATTAATTTACTAATAGGAAGCAAATTAAAATATACATTCTGACATAACAAGAAATAAAATACATATTTACACTAATATAATATACTTATAAATGTATACGTAACGCACAATGTAATTGCAACTATCAATACTAAATTAAAAACCAGTTTAAGAATTACTAGTGGCTCTCACTTGAACTCTTAAGGGGAAGATTTAATATTAGAAATTGACACACATTTTATAATTCCCTTCCCTGTATTTAACTGAAATCTATATTTTGTTTTCAAAGCAGTTACCACAGAAATTCCGGATGGATCTGAAATGAATGGAAAAGGGATGATTGAGAGGAAATAAATATTTAATTTGATTAAAAATTTTTTTGCAATCTGTTCCATTTTAAAAATTAGAATCAAACATACTACTTATCCTCTTAAAAGTAACTTACTTAAAAATTCTGACTTAAAAGTAGCATGAACAGAGTCTAATACTTATCCTGATAATTTGTACTATTTATAATTAAGTTCGTACTGTAGCTTTAGAGTCAAAGTACATAATTATTGGATTCAATACTTTGTTATTGTAGGAGGGGGGGGCACGATGAAAGTTATTATTGAAAATTGATTCGCAAAAATTTAAAGTTTGAGAAGCACCGAAATATAAGGAATAGCGTTTCTTTTTAAAAACAGAAACAAATAGTTTTCTTGAAATAAACAATGATTTCACTATTACTTTTTTAACAAGTTATACTTTTAAAAACTCTTTTAAACACAGCAATGGTAAAAAAAAAATAATAAAATAACAGTATTATTTAAACACTGACACTGAAGTAATTTTTGAAAATTGCTGACAGTAATGTAATGAAATCTTCGAAAAAAAAATTCAGCACTAATATATTTCTCAAACTCCTTTAGCAGTTAAAGTATTTTCTTTCTAAAGTTAATTTATGCAAACACGTTGAGAAATGTCAAAACTGACATTTGAATGTTTGAATTAAATACTAAGCCCTGTAAAAAAAAAGCATAATAGTATACTAATTAATTAGACGGTGGTAAAACGTCAAAGAAGTTTTTCTGAAAAATTGTGAAACAATGCTCTGAGAGAAAGTATAAAAAAAATATTCTTGATTATTTATTCTCAAAAAATAGGAAACTTTTGCGAGGTTCGAAATTTTAAAATTCATTTAAGTTTTTAAACTTATATCACCCTATTTACTTCACTCAAAAAGCATAACAATTAAAAATTCACATTCACGAAAAATGTAAAATCAAAAACATTCAAGTAAGTTTAATTAATTACGTGATTTTACCTTTTTTTTATAAAAAAAAAGAAAAATTTTATTTATTTTGCACAGAAGAGCCTCAAACATGCATGAAATTCTTTGTATGATAACTTAAGTAAAGAGCTCGACTATTTTTATAAAACTTGTCTCTGTTTCCTTGCTATCAAAACTACAAGAAGTAATTACGCAATGCAAATAGAATGAACCTTTAACTAAAATAGTAAACACTAGTTAATAGAGAAAAGAATACATCTAATTAGGAATATTAAGAATCATTAGCAAAGCTTCGAAGAAAAACGTGATAGAAATGTATTCATAAAAAAAAATTGAGGAGAACAATAAAAAGAGTATAATTTATTCTCCAAAAGAAACAACAAAAGCTATTATATAATCACATTTTTAAAAGCACGCAACAGTTAGAAAGCAAATTAGCAACATCACGAGAATCATTCTTTTTCACAGACCTTTAACATAAAAAAAAAAACAATGATACAGAAGATAATTTCAAGCATTTCTGCTTGAAATAATAATTTTTTTACAACGGGAAGATTTTAGACCATTTAAAAAAAAAAGAAATATTATGCACTTGTAAAACAGAAAGATGTAAATAGAGTAAATAAACTTTTCAAATGTGTTTTTAGAGCTGCGTTCCTAAAATAAGGATTTTTATAAATGTAAATAAGAGTCACTAGAAAAAGCAACAAGAGGATTACTGGTAACGGGATATGACAATCCCTTTACTAACTACCACACCACACCAACGGAAGAACCTTGAACCTCTAGGTATTTAGCGTTAATCGGTTCCTCTCTAAACGGTGGGTCTTCAGTGGCACCATGATTCTAACCCGTGATACCCCCCGACTACGATTTCTTGACCATAACCATTAGGTTATTGCAGAGACAGTCATAAACATGAAATGATAGATAATAAACTAAATTTCTTCAGCGTTATAAAATCTATAAGAGACTTTTCAATTCCTCTACAAATATATATATATTTAGTGTTTCGTTTTGCTTGTGTGTGTGTGTGTGTGTGTGTGTGTGTGTGTGTGTGTGTGTGTGTGTGTGTGTGTGTGTGTGTGTGTGTGTGTGTGTGTGTGTGTGTGTGTGTGTGTGTGTGTGTGGTGTGTGTGTGTGTGTGTGTGTGTGTGTGTGTGTGTGTGTGTGTGTGTGTGTGTGTGTGTGTGTGTGTGTGTGTGTGTGTGTGTGTGTGTGTGTGTGTGTGTGTGTGTATATATGTGTGTGTGTGTGTGTGTGTGTGTGTGTGTGTGTGTGTGTGTGTTATTTAAATTTTCAGTCGTAAACAAAATACTTTCACTTCATCCATTCAAGTTCAAATACATTTTTAAAACTTTTTATGGATGACACTTTATGTTAATATAGTTTTTTTAAATATTAATTCATTCATTAAATTAAAAATTTAATAAATATTAACAAACAAAAGTAATAATTCAGCAGCATATATAGAAAGGAAAGTCGTGGGTCCTGTAATGCAATGGAAAGCGCGTTGGTTTTCTAATCCAAAGATCGTGAGTTCCAATCCCACCTGGGATGGCCTAACTTCTGAGAATATGCTTTTTTTACTATACTATTTTATTACAATAGTTAAATTTTATAAATGAATAAATAGTAACAAACAAAAAATAATAGTCCAGCACCCTATATAGAAAGAAAATGGAAAATTGCAAGGAAATTCGCTCTCTATTTTGTCACCTAATAGTGTGACTCTCTTCTATGTATATGCATATTTTTATATTAATAGTAACTATTTAATAAAAAATAACTAAAATAAAATTTTTCTTTGTTGTCCTGAATAGGAATTGACTTCAAAATTTTTTTATATTACTTGTTAGGAGAAAATGGGCATTTAAGTATTCAATAAGAAAAAATGTACCTGTGGTATTTACCGAAAATAGTATTCATGAAAGGAACCTTAAACGATGTGTTTGCGTGAGTGTCAATGCTCGTAATTTGGATTTTAATCATCAATATATTGCAGTTGTCTTATTATATTCGTATATATTTATTTTTATTCCTATAAGAAGCAACGTGAACTGAATGATAAAGCGATAGTGATGTAACAAATAAATCCCATTTGTGGTTGTGTTGTATTTGATTTCCTATGAGTGATATATTAAATGAATATATTCAACTATTGTACTACATACTGGTGCTTCTTTATAGCGTTTGACAATTGAATGTGATATTATGGTTTTCCTGACAAGAAACTTAAAGTCTTTAACTTTAAATTAAATTGTTTTAATTCCCAGTTATACATATAAAAAAAATGGCCACTACCAAACCAAAACATTAATTACGTTTCACCGATAATCATCCTTAAAATACATTACTTTTAAAAATGTTTAAAATCATTAAGAGGTTTTAGTCTATGTAATGCCAAAAAGATAGAATACATAAAACCAGCTTTAAATGAAGTTCTTATTAAAGGATTAACTGTATTATAAAACAATTAACATCAAAATTTATGGCTTTAACTTTTACAGCTATTAAAAATTAAGAAATTTATGCTGATACAGTTCTAGATAAATAGTATGGAATCAACTTATTATGAAAATCAGAATACATAATGTACTTATAAAGATAACCACATTTTTCGGTTATTTCCTTGATTTATATATGCACTAGCTGAGTCAAAGTATTATAGTATATTATATTACATTATACTAAATATTTTATTATATTATGCTATGAGACATTGGTTTCTATCTGATAAATTACCTCATGGTTGGCTTTTACGAGTATCTTCCTTAATTAACCTCTAGGGTTAGTTTATAACGTCAAGATGGCACTTATCCCTGCTATTTTATCACACGCTTTATTTAAGTATTGTTTTTTCAATTATTCGAAATTATTTATCAAAATATTTCGGATAGCGGAATATCTGAAAAAAACAGTTCAAAGTCATACTAAAATGAAAATAGAATTAAACTTAGATTTATTGTGATTAATGATAACAATAAATTCAAAGTAACAATAAGATACAAAATTCCAGTTAAATTTTTAAAAGTATTTCAACGGATTATTCTGAAAGTTATATTTTCAAAATTCATTTTTTAATTCCTAAGAGATCTTCAATTGTATTTTTCTAAATTACATTTTTCAGAATACGAGTTAGAAGATTAGTGTGGCGGTTCCACGTAAAATCAAAAATATTTAATGAATATTCACGATCTCTATAAAACAAAAATACTCTCTCGTCTTTTGGTAATTCAAAAACGAGAAATTAAAGATATAAAGAGAAAGTTATGAGAAGATTAAATTGCATTTCCATTTCACCAAAGACATTTCAAGGGATTACAAGTCGAAGTAAAATTTAAAAAATAGTCGTACTACTTATATCTTCTTCAGGTTTGTTTCAATCTCTTATTCAAATAAAAGTATTTAATAACTAATTTATGATACTTCGAAATTCTCCGTTTGAGTGGAAAAATTTCTGGCAAAAAAAGTCACGTTGATAAGAAGGAAAAAAACCTTAAGAGAAGTCTTCCACAAAATTCAACTTAATGGTTTTTCCAAAAGACTTCTCTGAGAAAAGAAAAATCCTCTTATGAGATTTCAGTTTGTACTGAAATTTATTTCTTTTAAAGGATATTTCATTATTGTAAAAATAGAGTCTTCGTATATTAAATTTGTGTTTCAAATGTTTCTAAATCTTACATTATTCTCTCTATTTCTCTTCGAAAAATTATACCCAAGGTAGCCCCAAGTGGCCACACTCAATAGTTGTTTCTGTTGAGTCGAGGGTTCGAGTAAGGTACCACTGTAGCCTTGCGTGTAGAGGGGTTAGAGCTCAACTGAACTCAGTGGCACAATAGCCAATGAGGACCAAGGCCTACCATGCCTATCTCAGTTTACGTGATCTTAAGCGCTGGGGTGCACTTGCAGATGTTTCGGTCATGGGGTCATTCTGACGTGAACCCTCCCCCTCCCTCCAGTGCTAAGTTCCCTAGCAATCTTGGCACTCTTTTATCGACCCATTGAAAGGATAAAAGGCTGAGTCGACCTTGCCCAGCCCGATATTTGAACCCCGGAGCTGCGGCATGGAAGCGCGATACTCTACCACTCAGCCAATAACTATCACAATTTAATTTTTACTGTGTTTATTTCTTCTTAATCAAAATATCAAAAATAATTATACTCGGGGAGTGATTTACCTAACCAAAGCCAAACGAAATATAACCGTTACTAATTTTTAAATGAAGCACCTCCGCGCAACTTTAAAAAATGCACAACTAACTTTTAGTGTAGATCTTCTCGTGGCCCTTTCCTTGGTCAATCTCACAGTGAGATTATTAATAAGTTTCAAAACATTTGCTAATCATTCGCTAACTCTCAATGACAGTTTCGTGATATTTCATCCTCATCTTCTCTTCAGATATATTAAAACAGTAACGCCTAGTTGTACACATTATGGTTGTTTATAAGGTGGTTATATCAATAAATATCACACAGAAACCACAGAAGTTAGTTAATAAAAAACACTGGGAGAACCCGCTACAATGTGGAACAAATTATGGCTCCTTAGCTTTGTGAGTCTTAAATTTATCAGTTAAACTTTTTTGTACTGCTTAATATTCCACCATTATAGTTCTTTTTCTTTCTTGTCTTCTTTGTTCTGCTTGACAGGCTCATTAGTGACAGGTTTTATAATATTAAGTCACTGTCAGTCCCCAAATGATACATGAGACAGGGAAGTACCTTATCTTAAAACTCGTAACCTTTTGGTTACTAAAAGTTCAGCTAATTTGTTTTCAATACCTCATTTGAAGACTTATCGATTTATTAGCTTAATTACTGTCATACATCACAATTAAACTTATATTTAAGGATTAAGGCTTTTAATGATTATCGATGATAGTTACGGAGGTAAAATTATTTATAAAAGCTTCAGACGAAATATGCTTTTTTTTTTTTTTGGCTTCTAAATTTTTAAAAGTGAAATTTATTCGGTACGTTCCTTTATTAATTATTTTTCTTTAAACAGTAAATTCTTTCAAATTTTACTATGTAAAAAGATTTTTGCATCAGACTCTTAGACCGTGATAAAATTTAAACATTTTTAAGTTTTCATCGCGTAAATGTGTCTACGGTTATAAAATAATTAACGCGACTGCGATTATATGTCCGGTACTATGTTTTTGAAAAACGTATAAGTGAATAGTTTATATATATAAGGTAATTCGGGGGAAGACGCCACAGTTAAGGATTTTGCGATTAGTACATTGAAAATTAAAATGACAAGACCATGAAAAAATGCACCTTATTTTTCAATATTTACTTGGTTATGTGTACAAGTTAATTATCTTCTTAGTATGAAAATAAATAAGAAATTTAATGTCAAAGAAATTCATTTAACTGTGGGCCACCAGTCATGGAGTAAGTTGCAACAATACCACAGTAACTAAAAAAAATAAAAAAAATAAGACAAACATTGCCAAATTAAATGTAAAATAACAATAACTATAGAAACACAAAGAAATTAAATTATTTCATACTTAGAGTTTTCTAAAAACGGATTTTCTTGCAGAACGGTCTACAGTAGGCTGAAGTAGTAGTCGATTTCAGCCCTGCACATCCTCATCCTATGGAGATCCCCTGTGTCATGCTCACAGCCTAATTATTAATTGTAGTTATATTTTATACGATAGAATACAGTGTTATAAAATGAGAAACTTAACTTAAGTTTATTTCGTTTATTTCTGAACCATGTGGCATCTTCCCCCAAGTATGGGAAACAGATGCCACACACGCTTATTTTCTTATTGCTGCAGTGTTATGGCCGTTTCTACATGTATGGTATGTGTAACATTACGCGAAACTCACTTATATTGCTAATATCTTATTAAAAAAAAACAGGTACGTTTATGGACTTTAAATATGAGGAACGGAATATATTATTAAAGTTTTACTCACCACTTTAAATGTTTAAAAGATCAAAATATAAGGCCGATTAAAGACGATTAATTCAGATGAATTCGCAAGTCACACTCATTGTCGGACCAATCTCTTCACTCAAATGGCTCAAAATTGCCATTTATCGACGCAAAAAAGTACTATTAACAAACTGGCATCTCCCCCCGAATTACCTTATATATATAGTTTCAGTTGAATTGGAATATACATATAAAATGGCTGTAAGAATATTATTATAAGAAATAATTATTTAAATGCGATTTTTTTGGCAAAAAATAAAGAAAAAATGCCAAATGCTCAAAGCATTCTCCCTTTTTGGAACAACGCTTCTATAATAATAATATTTTTCCTGTGTACACCGCTAGAAAATCTATACAGAACCTGAACTAGGATTTTTAAAAATTCACATTAGTTTCAGAGTTACAATCCATTGAATTAATAACCGGTGTTTTAGGTTAATATTTTTCTTCTCTGGTGTATTAAATATGAATAAATCAACTTCTAAGCTATACATTTGAAAAATCCTATTTCAGACTTTGTACAGAAGTCGTAGCTATATATAGGCAAGATATTATTATTATACAGATATCATCCATAAAATAAGAATGTTTTGAAAATGTTATTTTTTTCCTTTATTTTTCGTCAAAAAAATTGCGCTTAAGTAATTTTTTATGGAAATAATATTCTTAAAACGGTGTGCAACGTAGATCTACCTCCTCGTGGTAACCTTTGCGGCTAAAGCAGCGTTTCTCAAACTGAGGGGCATGACAACTCTACGAGGGGGGCACGAGCATATTGAAAAGTCGAAAACAAAAGAATTAAAAAAATTGTTAATTGACTGAAAGAAAACAAACAAAACATTCAGACATAATAAAAAACAAAATGCACATTTACACTGATATATTATATGTATAAATGTACCAGTGCTACACAATGTGTTTGATCATTAATTTAACAATATTAGGATAAGAACAAGTTTAATAATTACCAGTGACCCCATGGGGTAGTCATATATAAAAAACTATATTGAAAAATTAACACTTATATCTTGATAATTTGTATGATTTATAATTAATCCTTTCACTGACGATTAGAAGTTTTGCGATTCGCTTTCCAATGCCAACCATTTTCCACGTAGGCGCGCGTATGTGATGTATTGGGGGGGGGGGGAGGGTGGTCGAAAGAAGCAAATAATCTTAAATAAGTAATGCCTTCGCAAATAGTATCCAGGTCCTTTTATTGCATTCCACAGCCTTCGATATAATTTTATGGATAGCAGTTCACAGGAAAGATCGTACTTCGGAAATTCGTATATATAAGTCCGGGGAAATTAACGTTTTGACCGAGCGAGATGCTTATATACGCTGGTGGCACATAAGCTAAGGCGTATCGTAGTTTTTGCATCAAAGTATAGTATTATTGAATTCAATACATTTGTATTGTATGAGGGGGGCGCGATGAAAATTATGATTAAATATTGGGTCGCGAATATTGAAACTTTGAGAAGCACTGGGCTAAAGGATCTACAACACACACACACACACATTGGCTACTTCCAATAATACCTCCTAGAGAAGTTCGCTTATTTTGCAGTGGAACGCGGGTGGCTTATCCCAACCCAAGAGAGTGGAGCTTGCGCAGATGTTTAACACTCATGCTTTTGATGCTTTTACAACAGTGCTTCTCAAACTTTCAATATTTGCGACCCAATATTCAATCATAATTTTCATCGTCCCCCATACAATAACAATGCATTAAATTCAATATTACTATACTTTGACGCTAAACCTACAAAACGACTTAAACCTCTTAAGTGCCGTGGGCATATATAAACTTCTCGTTCAGCCAGTGCGTTAATTTTCCGGACGTATATATACGTCTTTCGGAAGTACGACCTTTCCTGTGAACTGTTATCCATAAAAATTATTTCGAAGGCTTTGAAATGGAATAAAAGGATTTACTTATTTCAAAGGATATGCTTATTTATTCCTTTTCTCCAACCCCTAGAGCATCACATACGTCGAAAACGGTGGCATTGGGGAGCGAATCGCGTAAATTTTAACCGTCATTTAAGGAATTAATTATAAACCGTATAAATTATCAACATAAGTGTTAATTTTCACATATAATTTTATATATGACAAGCTCATGGGGGTCACTGGTAAGTATTAAACTTGTTCTTAACTTAGTATTGTTAAACTAATTATCAAATACATTGTACAGTACTGATATATTTATAAGTGTATTATATCAGTGTAAATGTGTATTTCCCTTTTTTATTATGTCAAGATGTATTTTGTTTGTTTACTTTCAGTAAATTAACTTTTTTTTAAATAATCTTTTGTTTTCAACTTTTCAATATCCTCGCCCCCTCCTTGTATGGTTAGCACGCCCCCCTAGGGGTGCGTGCCCCATAGTTTGCTAAACACTGTTTTACTCTTATAGAGGCAAACCTCCAACAAGGAAAACTGTTCCTTTAGTCAGTGGCAAGCGTATCGTTAAAAAAAAAGATGAATGATCTCATTTCAATCCAATACACAGAGAGAAATTCCAGTAAGATCTGGTGGAATAATCTTATAGATCTTTCCATGGAGCCAAAACGTAAAGCAGTAACCGAGTTTCGTCTTGCTACTGAGTACGACTGTCTCCTCAGACATCTTCATCGAATTCATGTTGCACAGGCTCCTTTCTGCACGCTCTGTGATATCTGAGAGGACATGGATGCTGACCACATTCGCTGCTGCCCAACACTAAAGAGCTCCTCTTTGTGTGATCTTTATTGGCAAGCTAGGGACCTATTGTGTCCATAGGATTTTTTCGCGGCGTTGTTATTTCCTACTTTATTTGTTTTGCATGTTTTTGTTTTTGTTCCTACCCCCTTGGGTTGTAGTGGTCTTTTGTAACCCTCGTGATGGGGCTTTACGCGACTTTCAACTACTAATCCTCTTGAGAAATCTTTGGGCCAGCAATCGCGTTTATTTCACAGTCATCCCTCTCAAGAAGAAACCATGAGATGCAAATTAGTGTATATATAATTAAAATTTAATAAGCGTAGATCAGAAGAAGTGGAGCCGCTGAAAGCAGTGTTATTATTTTAAGAATTAGAATTACACATCGTGAGTAAAGGACGGCTTTTAGCTACTAGAATCAATTAGTGAATCTGGAAGTATTAAGATAAGATTAATTAAAAGTTAATCTATTCGAATTTCGTGTGCTTATTCACATAAGGTTGTTGCTTTCTTTATATCACTCCAAGGGTTCCCTTTATAGATTGCTTGTTCTGGAATATTATTTTGGTAATAATAAATTAGATTTATTATGGATAGTCTTGGTCATTTATCGTTCCCTCCTACAGCTTTAGGTCGACAAGATGATGAGGAAGCGACCCCAGAGGTAAGGACATTACACCCTGGCCATTGGAAATTTTTAAAAAAAAATATTAAAACTATTTTTTGGTATATTCTAATTCATGCAACATTAAGAACTAAAAAAAATTATTCATTAATACGGTTTTGCAAAATCTCTCACGGTTCCGGATGTAATGAGTCATCTTAAGTAACTGCGAATTTTAAAACCAACATAAAAAGATGCCTTAATTTTTAAGATTTTCTTTAAAATATGTTACATTTATTTTTAAGTTTTTAAACAATGCTTTATTATTTATATCTTATGATTTAGATATTTATTCTTGCACAATGGTTTATTTACTTGCACACTAAGGGATAAATTACTACAAATGCTTAAATTATTCGATGATAACAAATACAACTTGCTACATTTCTTTATTTTACACTGCATCTTATTGCGCATTCCCTACTACTCTCCTTCTGAAAGAAAGGACAGAAGAATACAAGATCATCTGTTATCAGATACATTGATACCTCACAAAAGAAATAAGATAAAATAACGCTTTTATTTGAATAGTATCATCGAATAGATGTCCAACGTTCCTTTTTTTTTTTTTGAACTTCTGAAACGTAAAACACCCCATACGAATCATTCCTCCATATGCATATCTCGAAACCGCTTTAGAGAGAGAAATGGTTTTCCTTTCGGCTGAAATAGGCGGACCTTTTTTTTATTCCCCTCCGACTGTACGCCACTGAATTCCGACTCTCGGGGGAAAATAACATCCTCTCCCTCCGAATCTATACGCTCCCCCACACCCTCTCACGTGGCCACCCTAAGGAAAAGGGACACGATAACAGGGAGTCCCGTTCAATACCTCCCTAAAGACTACTTTTCTACCCGCCATGTGTCGCTAAGAAAGTACAGGGAAAGTTCAGGGGTAAGAAAACAAATTCTGACAGTCGCCCTGATAAATGCTTTCTCTACGGAATGAATGTCCGTGGTCAGTCAAGAAAAGTTACTCCGCTATTTCACTTTATCATTCCGCCTAGACCTCTACCACCTTCTATCCTCGACGACGGAGATGACGACTTCGATCATGGGCCACCCCCCAATCCCCTACATGCCCCCTTTAATTCATCACTGTCGCGATTTTTTCACGTTGACGTTAAAAGTTTATAGCTTCTGGTTCAATCAGGGGTGAAAAAAGTTTTAGTTTCGTTTAGAGGCATTCCGGGCAGCTATGGTTTCTTTTTCTTTGCTTTTCCTTCCCGGAGTTGCTTTGGTATAACCCCGGAGAACATTAAGCGAGCGAGAGACGCGGTGGGTATTTATTTTCGTTGAAGACGATTTGTTTGAAATGATTCCGGGGATTATATATATATATATAATGTATTGTGTGCAGGGTAAACTGTCAAACGTTGCGGGTATCTTTATTTTCCTCCGACTTTGGCTCCTTATGAGCGCAAAATATACATAAAAAAAAGTAATATAAAAAAAAATTAAGTCCATTCCTCCTTAGGTCAACAAAGAAAATTTTATTTTAGTTAATTTTATAAAATACTTACAATCGAAATAAATATGTATATACATATGACATAATCACAATATTAAGTGGCAAAATAGAAAGCGATTTTCCTTGCAAATTTTTCCCATTTTCCTTTCTATATCAGGTGTTATGGCAGAGGTAGCCGAGTGGTATAAGTATCGGATCGGGGCTTGCCTTGTCACGAGTTCGAGCCCGGTACCACTAAAGACCCGCCTAGTAGAGCAGCGATGCACGTTAAATCTATCGAGAGCTGAAAAGTCCTCCCGTTGGTGTGGTGTGGTAGTTAGGAGAGGAGGGTGCCAGCTCAGGTGTCATCCACGTCACTTGACCATGAGTCAAAATTACGTGGTCTGTCACCAAAAGCTCTCGTGTAGCTGAACAGTGCGACGTTAATATTCAATCAATCAATCTATATAAGGTGTTGGGTTATTATTTTTGTTTGTTACTATTTATTCATTAATTAAATTTAATTATTCCAATAAAATAGTATAGTAAAAATATATCAACTAACAAATTAGGCCATCCCAGGTAGTATTTGAACCCTCGACCTTTGGATTAGAAGTCCAACGCACTATCTATTGCGCTACAGGGACACAACGAACGATTTTCCTTTTTAAATATGGTGCTGGATTATTATTTTTTTGTTACTATTTATTCATTAATTAAATAGAATTAATTAATTAATACTGGAAAAAACTGTATTAACATCAAGTGTCATCCACTACAAGTTTTAAAAAATGTATTTGAACTTGAGTGTATGAATAAATATTTTATTAACGATTGAAAGTGTGAACAAGATATATATATATAGGGAAAATGTGAACTAATAGTAGGAATTGAAAAAAAAACAGTAAAAAAAGTTCTGAAAAAACGTCAAGGAATGAATACACTTTTCTAATTTGTTTTTCTGTTTTTCGTAAAGAAGATTATAATTCTAGAGTCTTATAATTTTTGCGCAAATTATATAACTTTAAGGAATTTCTTCGGACCTTAAAACTGAAGAGTAATTAAAAGTAGTCATTTGATAAAAAAAAATGTTGTTCTCATGTTTTAAAAAATATTATTTATCTATTTATAAGAAAAAGTTTTCCGTGATGCTGTAATAAACTTATTTGGTTGCCAAACATTATGCCAACTTGGCTGCATGGCCAATACTTCTCCTAGTTTCCCTTGAAACGCCATTATAATGTAAGTGAAGACGTTGCTTGAGAATATTTCAATTTTTTATCATAAAATAAATACAACATAAAGTAATCTTATATCAAACATTTAGATATAAATTATATTTGAGCAATGAATATGAACAGTAATATAATTTGTACAATTAGGATTCATCCGTCGTCAAGTGAACAGGAGGTACTCTCCTCCCCCCCCCCTCGGCTAGGACGTAGTAGAGAATAGAGGATCTTGGACCAGATTTCATTTTAGAGCTAATATGGGAAAAAAAATATTACTAATCATTTTCAGTTCAACAAATCTGAACTAGCTTAATCTTTTTAAAAGAAAGAACATTTCACATAGCATCATTAATAAACCTAATTAATAAAATCATCAAGTACATCAATTGGCTATCTATCAAATCGAAAACTAATAACTATTTCAAATGGACTAAATTTAGAAAATTCACGTGATAAATGCAATCACGTGACATTAAACTTATATTTGCTGTTTTATTTGTAAAAATTAGATAAAATTTCAGGTTTTATAATGGGTTTAATTCATGACGATCACATGATAAAAACGAACACGTGACCTCCATTTATGATTGAAAACTGACATCAAACTAATTGTAGTTGTTCTGATTGTAAAACGTCTCGGTAATGTTTAAAATTTTATAAAATTAGGTAAAAAAGTTCAAATGTTAAAAGAAATAAATTTCTTCAAACGATTTTGAAATTTTAAAACAACTCTTATTTTATGTATGTATTTTTAAACAAAATGTATTTTGTCTACCTATGTACATTTTTGTAGCTAAAAAATATGTATTTCTTAAGAGAAAATTTCTTAAAAGTTCAAAAGATGGCAACAACGAAGCGCATGAACTGATTAACTGGGAACACATGATTGCTTTTTTCATGTGACTATGACGTCACATGAAATTTTAACTGATTGGTTAAAAACACGTGGTTATCATTATCATGTGACTATGACGTCACGAGCTTAGACCATTGGGTAAAAATGTTCAAGTATTAATATTATTCAAACAGTTTTTCAAAAGTTAAAAACTTTATGAGCAATCAATTGCATGAACGGATTGGCTGGAAACATGTGATCGCAGTTATCATGTGACTATGGGCGTCACTTGAATTCAACCCATTTTATTTATGTTACAGTTTACGACTGTTGCTAACGAATTTTATGTTTAAAAAAAATGTTCTATGCATTACTGAAAAATTTATGTTTAATGTTCACTTACTATTGAATTATTTTTTTTTGTACTATAGCCTCTTGTTATCCAAAACTTTTATTTGCAAACTTTGAATAAGATAATTAAATATGCTATAAAAGTTACTACTGAAAGATGAACTCTACTTGAAAATCAGTCATCCCAAATATCACAATTTTAAACTCTCAAGTAAGTAATTACGAATGAAGAAAACAATATACTGGTGATTATTAAATCTAAGAGCCTTACAAAGAAGAAACTCTCATCTCTATTAAAACTGAAGCACATATAAAAACACAAAAGAGATTTAAATTTCCTAAATTTAAACTCAAAAAATTTCTACGTTATATTATATATTGATTTTAGATTTTAAAGTAATTTCCTTACTTTTCTTTCAATTATTGAAAAAAATAAATCCATTTAAGAAATTTATAGTCCAGACATTATTTACAAAAGAAATTGTTTCATTGTCAGTTCTGCATGCTTCCGTTTATTTCAAAACATTCCCTTTCATTCTTTTGGGAATCAACACAAAAATATTCATTTGATCTTGCTAATGTCTCTTTTGTTGTCTTTTTTTTTCTTTCGGCAATCAGTTGTCCGCCCTTTTCCCTTTCATTTCTAATGGGCCATTCGAAAGTTCTAAGCAAAATGATACGTCAAGACATTTTCTGGGAAAGAAAAAAAAAATTTATTATCGTTTTCCAAATTAGCCTTAATATCACACGGCCTTCTAACAGCCAGGAAGCCAAATTATAAACTTTTAAAAATATTTTTTCCGGACCGAGAAAAATCAATACATGTTCATTATACGTTCCCAATTTTTTTTTTATTTCTACTTTTAACCCGTCTTCACGCTTGAATCACTGAGCAAATGAGAATGCATCTGCAATTCTACTGAAAACAATTTTTTTTGTGTGTGTGTGTGGATGTGTACACATAAAATGTTTTTTCTTCCCCTTCTCCCTTCTTATTATTTTTTTTTTCATTTATTTTTTCCCCTTTGTATAAATCAGCACTCCTCATTATATTCCGAGCTTGATACCAAAAAGTAATAACAAAATAGAACGGAGGAAAAAGAAGGGAAAAAAGCAAGGAGAGAAGTTTTATTTAAAGGGGATGGAGGGGGAGGTGAAAGAATAGAATGAGCGAATACTTTTCGCATCCAGTCCCAAAATTGATCTTCCTTTGACACAGTTTTATTGTTCCTATTTTTACGTCAGTAGCGGTGGTAATTTGTTTCTGGCGCTATCACAGAAAACTTATTGACAGACATTTTGGGCATGAAAATATTCTGACGTGTCTTATGCAAATAAGGTTCTCCTTCCTATGGGGAGGAGATCGAGGAGGGCTGTTAGATTTTTCAACCTTTCAAAACGGCGATAACAATACGCGGGTGTAGAGAAAACTTCCTTCACGGCCAACGATTTTCGATGGTATGCCGCCTCCGTGGAAGCAAATGACGAGGTTTTCACTGCTACAAAGACGATAGCTTTAAGACCTGAAAGAGTTTTGATATTGGCCGTGTTGTGGTCTTTAAGGAAGCTATACATCACGCTGAAGGCAGCACGTGTACTGCCTTGAGAATTGATCCACTTTATTTAACAGGCGGGAAAAATTGAATGCAATCTTCAATGACATTAAAATGTGTTCCAGAATCTTTTAAAAAGAATCTATTTGCTTAAACAGCTCATCACACGAATGTTGTAAAGGATATTACCCATAAGCACAGTTCAGTACTTAAGATAATGAAAAATAGATATAGGAAAGAATTACTATAAATGCCTTCTTATTCAGTGTCAGCGATGCAAAGGCTATTATCGAAGTTTTAAGAATGTCGAGGATCACTTTGTGCAGCATTTTATTTAGACAACAATAATGATCCAGTTTAATGAACATTTTTTAAAAAAAAAAAAGACTAATAGAGCTGTCACTAATCACATTTTAGGTATACATTTATCACATTATTATTACAATTATAACAAGAATACTTTTTAAAATTTTGGGTAAGGAATTTTGTTTAACCTTTTAAGACCCAACGCTCAAATTCGTGCTGAAACACTTCACGTTCGGGGGTAGCAAAATTTTTTAAAAACTTTTTCCAGTTTATTGGATGTCAGTTTAGCGTTAATAACCAGAATAATGTAATATTTAAAGGTAAAAATATTTTGCGTCTTAAAGGTATAAGAATATCTAACTCACATGATCATGCGGACTGGGTCTTAAATGGTTAATTTTCATATCGAGTAACATGAGAAAAGCTTCAAAAGAAGGAAAATTAGTCTACATTTTTACCCACAAAATATATTCGAAAACTTTTATTGACAAAATTTCTTATTAAATAGTTATTTATACAGCAGTAGTATGGGTGCAAATTTTCCAATTTAAAAATAAATCTTTGAAAAATATTATTTTATTATTGCAACGTACATGTTTCAGAAATTGTGATTCAAAGTGAAACATATTACTTTTAACTGATGTATTCTAACTGTTAGTAGCACCACACTACTAAATTACTTCCAGTTCAGTCCCTGAAAAAATTTAAACAAGAACTTTGAGGTAAAATTTTAAAGAACCTGTAAAAATTTAGAGGCAGAAACAGTTGTAGTTTATTTTCCAATAAAAATTGATAAATCGATTTTTTTTCATCAATTTCAGTGAAGTGATCCTCTTAAATGCATTTCAAATGATGGAAGTAAGTTGAATTAAGTAAAAGAATGAATGGCTCTTCGATCATAACAAGTGACAATGAAAGATACTATAGTACTGAGCAACAATCAAGTACTTGATTTCTGCTTCAGTTATTTTACCATCGAGACGTATTAACTAGATTATAGAAAACCTGGATGATGCTCTTAGCGTGCACAAACTTCAGCCAATTAATTCTGCTCCAGAGATTGTTCTCCGATGAGGCCATCTATTGGTAATTAAATAAGTCTATTGGAACGAATATTTGTTTTAATTAACATTGCATTCAATGGGGAATAAGCGTATATCATGCGTAATCTACATCAAAAGCTAATCATCGTATTAGAATAATCAAAGAATCTAATTCCTTGCATTTTAATAAATAAAGGTGATTAAATACGCTTGGAACTATGATTCTAAAGCCTATAAATGAATATTTTTTTTATATTTAGTGTCAGTTGAAATAAAATACACATGTAAAACTTTTTTGCGGATATTACTAAAAGAAAAAAAATTATTTAAATGCAATTTTTTGGCAAAACATGAAGAAATAATGACACATTTTCAAAACATTCTCTTTTCATAAAAATGCTTCTATAATAATAATATTTTACTCATATATAGTTAAGACTTTTCTACAGAGCCTGAATTAGGATTATTGAAAAATCCACACTACTTTCAGAGTCACTATAAACCTAAATAATATATAACTGATGTTTTTTTGTTAAAATTTCTCTATTTTGATGTATTGATACATAAATGACTTTACTCCTGAATTAAATACTTTTGAAATGATAGCTCAGTATCTGTGCGGAAGTTTTAGCTACACATAGATAAATTATTATCATAGTAGCATTTTTCATAAGAGAATATTTTTGAAAGTATAACTTTTTTTCTTCTTCGGCCGAAAAATTTGCATTTAAATAATTCTTTTTTGTTATAATATTCTTAAAATAATGTTATATGTATTAACTAACACTAAACATCAAAACAAAATATTTGTTGAAATTATTTTTAATAATCACGGTCCGAGCGTAGTTAGTCATCTTAATCATCATATTAATTCAGAATTTAGTTTTCCTTAAAAAAAATCTAAATTGAGTAGGATTTTTCATAACCTTTTCTTACTATTCAATATATGAAAAATTCATTTTTTACCAGATATTTATTAAATGATATATCTCTCTTTATATAAAAAAGTTTTTCGTGATAATGTAATAAATTTACTTAAACTTAAGTAACAGTAAAAATGGGTTGTAAAAAGTTGAATTTAACCGAAGAGGAGCGCCAAGAGCGATTTTCCTAGGGGTCCCCTCAACTACCTTCTAACTCTTCCTAAAAAAATCCACTTATTTCATAGATCATGATATTATAGATTACTCAAATAATTTTCAGAAGCGTCCATATGGTTGCCAAGTTGCCAAATTTGGTCGCCAGGAAATTATGGCAATTTGGCTATATCCTCAATATTTTGCCAAGTTTCCATTGAAACGTCATTATAATGTAAGAGACAGGCGTTGCTTGCTACCATTACAATTTTTATCATAAGATAAATACAACAGAAAATAATATTAACTTGTTAAACATCCAGATATAAATTATTTACACTATTTCAAAGTGAAAAAATAATTACTCAGGAAGATAAAACATTTATTACACAAAATATGCTTTATATCTATAAAAAAAGTTTTTCGTGATACCGTAATAAATTTATGTAAACATAAGGCATAGTTATTAAAAGTGGGTCGCAAAAAATTGAATTTAACTGAAGAAGAGCTCCAAGAACGAATATTGCGAAACAAAGAACAAATGAAGAATGTGCAAGAAAGAAAGAAATTTCTAAAGAAGATATTAGTTGAAAATTTACAATACTCTTTGAAATAAAATGCTTACAACATTTTGAAAACAAGTAATTAAAAAAAATTAAGACAATAATTCCTACTTTGAATGGATGAATAGAAAGTATTTTATTAACGCGATTGAAAATTTGAACGATATATATATATATATATATATCGCAAACTTTTGTTACGCAAACTTTCAACGCAAACTTTTGTTATTGTTTTAACAGTTACATTGTTACAACAATGGAGACAAATCTAAGTTGGCGTCGAAAATCAGTAATTAATTCAATTTAATTTAATTAATTAATTAATATTTAAACAACTATATTAACATCAAGTGTCATCCACTACGAGTTTAAAAAAATGTATTTGAACTTGATTGGATGAATAGAAAGTATTTTATTAACGATTGAAAATTTGATTGAAAAATAGAACTACATAATACATGTAAATTTCATATTTTAAAATTTGAGCAAAGAATATGAACAATTGTATAAATTGTACAATGGGGGTCGGTCCGTCCCTCGAGTTTTTATAAAAGAAAGTATTACATTAATAAAATTAATTTGAGCTACTGTGTACTGAATATACTAGTATTAGCAGAAGCATCAACATTTTTTTCCTATATAAACTTTTTTTCCTTTCCTTTTCCTATATTTATAACCTATGTGATCTTTATCGAAAGAAACAAATTTTTAAAATAAATAACATATCTTTAATTTTTTTTTTTGCCTTTTTCTTTCTTTTAAGTTAGCTTAAAAATTTAATTCTCTTGCTTTCACACATAACTAAAGAGCTCTTAAGTAAATACGAAAACATTCATTTGAGAATAAGCGAAAGTATATGTGATAACGCCAGTGCTTTTAAAGTTAATTTATTTAATAAAGTCAAATATGCATGACTTTGAAAACTGAGTCTTATCTAAATCTTTTGATTCCATTTTATATTCTAAGAAATAACACCAATTTTTGACACAAACATACTTTAGCATTTCTTTATTTCGACAGAATTGTTTTCTGTTTTTATTTTTGCTTTTAAACTTTAGTTGATTTAAAGGAATAAGGGAAAAAAATTTATCGCGCTCTCAGTAATTGAATTGGCTTCGACACCCATGTGAATATAAAGAATGGAACAAATTATTTATACAGAAAAGGAATATTTTATTCATAGTACTCTACGGAGAATTATTCTAGTATATAATAAGATATTCTATTCAACGTAAGAAAATGGCACCAGCTTAATATATTTCCTAAATGTAGTCGAATGTTTATTAACTTCTATTTTAGAAATTAACGGAAAGTTCTTCCTCAGAAACAACAATTTGGAATTGAAATTTATTGAAATGTTATCCAAGATCTAAAGAAAGTCATTGTGTGCAGTTGTACAAAGTAATGTTGAATTTTATAGTTAAAGATTCCGTAATGATATAAATAATCTAGAATGCAAAAGAAGCAACAAAAAAACACTATCACATTGGATGAATTAGAATTACTGACGAAACTTTATTTCTTTATTACTGCATGCTTTATTATTTGTGCTCGTGCTGAGCTTATCACAGTGAAATGTATGAGTAACCGGTAAAAAAAATGCTTTAAAAAATAAATATTTTTTCCATAGATTGCGTAAGCAAAACATCATATAAGTTTATAGAACGAGTTGTTAAGGTCACCAAATAATACTTTGCAATGAAATAAAGCCTCTTTATTTGTGCAAATGTTCAATGTTACACACCCTTACGCGAATTCAGAGCTTTTAGATGTCCTTCTAGGATAGAAAGCTTCAAAATAAAATGTACAAGTTGCTTCAAAGATTTAATCCTTAACTTCCCAATTTTTTAAATTTCTATGTGAAAAAATTATATCAGCTAGTTCCCAAGTAATAATAAAAGGGAAAAATGTATAAAAAAAATTAAGCCGTTTTAAATTGAATTTCAGTCATATTTTTTTGGTGTACAAGGGCAACATTGTGCAGTAGTGCTGTAAATTACAAAACATTTTTTTATATGAAAATTTTGTTATTCATGATAAAATATTTCAATTTCTTACCTGGTAATTTATTTCGTCAATAAACAAGAGGAAGCATAAAATATAATGGATTCTTTTTATAGCAAAAACACAGTTCTTGAGACATCACAGATTTTTATAATTGTTGTAATTTCTGGAAAAAATGTACTTCCGTCTAGTGACAAAATTAGCATGTATTTCGTTGCAGTAATCTTTTTTCCTCAGATAAGTGATTTGTAGGTAATGAAAAAAATATTGAGTCTGTTAAATTAAAATGAATCATATATTGCAGAAATGCACCAGTGTGGGAAGTTTTAAGGGGGTTAAAATAAACAATTCTCACCAAAACATTTGCTGAATGTGAATTAATATATATGGATGCTTTGAAAATCTGAGGAGACATACAACAGCAACAATAGGCTATTCACGATGTCTACCCTCGGATTTTTTCCATCTATGCAAATTGACACTTTGAAATAGAACAACTCAATGTTCAAATGAACGTCAGAACTAGTCAAAAAGAGAATAGATATTATGAGGACAATATCGCCGCGGTAGTTTTACTTGAATTGCAAGTGTTTGTTCCTGAATTATCGTCCGGAATATAGTCGTGTAGTTATTAGAAAGTCTTGATCGAGGTTCTGAAGTTACATCTAGATAAAGATAAGAAACTATTATTTATTACAAGTTGAGATTTTCTTGTCTACATATCGTGTGAACAGGTTTAAGGTATCCGACTACGGTCGGAACCGTGATTTTGCAAAAGCGTATAAATGGATAATATTTATGATATTCAGTGTCACTTAGATTAGAAAATGTATATAAAATTGTTTTAAGAATAGTATTGTAATAAAAAATTATTTAAGTACAATATCTTGATAAAAAAATGTACATAGAATGACCAATTTTCAAAATAATCTCCTTTTGTGAAAAATGCTTCTATTATAATAATATTTTGCCCGTATATAGCTCAGACCTCTGTACAGAGGCTCAACTAGAATTTTT
>BMAV01017346.1:212720-238815 GCA_019973955.1 Trichonephila inaurata madagascariensis | reverse complement strand
TTTTTTAATGTTAACTTGCTAATTTACTTTCTTGTTCAAATATTTTTAATGATGCATATTTTTCTATAGAAAGAATCAATTTTTCTCCTATGTTCTTTCTCTACTTATTCTTTTTATCGTTTCACATTATCTCAACAATTGCTTATTCAACTAAAAGAGTACATTATTCCAACATTAATCAACAACCTAGCTCACAAATTTAATCAAATCGAATTTCCATCTTTTCGAACGTAGAAGCCCTTTTCCCTCGCTCCAAAGTTTTGCCAAAGCATTTACGACTTAAAAAAAAAGGCGAAAACTTAATAAATATTTAAGAAAATTTATCAATTTTGGAGCCTTTTCCATCACTAAAACATCTTAAGCAAAACTCATTAATCAAACCTAAAAATCTCTCATCGCCATGTTCGACTTAGAACGACACAACATGAATAAATTAATTGAACCTCTTCTAAATAATATGCGTTTATATTCCATCCGTCTTTAACGGTCATCTAGAAAAACTTTATAATTCGCATACCAAACCTTTCACCCTGCTCTTAATGCTCTTTTTTTATCTCATTTTGTTGTTTTATTACTTATTAAAATCATCTTCCGCCACGATAAAACAGTAAATTCGGAAGTCTCTAACGTGCTACTGTCCTGGAAGACAAAAAAAAAAAAAGAACACAAAATTAGAATTCCTGTTCCTTTATTCCTCATAGTTCATTTAGTACCTGGAAACTTTTATCCCTTTAGATAGCGGTATTGATACAAAGAACTGTAATTATAAAGGAAAAGGGATTTTTTTCCCTCATTACAAATGAATTTTCTGATAAAGCGGATCCCAGAATCGTAAGAAGTACAGACGGTTGCTTCTCTGGTTTAATTTGATATTTATTGCCCTGTTAAATCGGAAAGGGAAAATGTATGAAAGAAGAGAAGGAAATAGCAATTATTGTTTAAATATTTTTAAAGAAAAGATAGCGGGGTTTCATTCACTCCAGTAAGGAAATAAATGCAAGGGATGGATGATGAAATAAATTCCATTAATTTCTCCGGGATTTTTTCCCCCGGTTTCAATGGAATTCTTGAGCTGAATGCGTTTATGTATTGGTACACTTAACGTACCTCAAAATAATTATGCAAATGGAAACTAATCTATGATTGTGGAAGTTATTATGGAAACAATGCTAAACATTACATTATGTTGCATTCTTTAATTTAGGAAATCAGTTATAGTAAATATTAACATAAAAATATAAATTAGAATATGCTTTGATTTCTTTAAAAAAAAACAGTTATTGCAGTACCAAAAATAAATTCCATTAAATTGCGAAAGGGTTTATACATATGGATTATTTTAATCCAAATGGCTTTCTTGGACTGGAGGAGTTTTTTTATAACACGGTTAACTGAAGAAAATAATTGGAACGAAAAATAATTATCTACTTAAGCACATTATTTTCGTAAAATAATAATTATCATAATTCGAGGGTAACCCTGAAATTTTTCAGATATACGCAGACGAGAAATTACAAAAAAATAATAATAATAATAGTAATAAAGTTTAAATTTGAAAATACAACGTATTTTAACACAGCAGACGATTTTTTATAACTGAATTACTCGTACTTTAAGTTGCTTACCGTAGAATAAATTTTAGACAGAAGGCAAAATGGAATCACGTCAAGAAAGCAAACTATGGGTCTTTGAAGATGATACCACGCCAACAATGGTGAAAAGACAACGAGCAATGTAAAAGGTAATGAATGCCGCTTTCTTCAGAAGTACGGAATGGGTCAAAGCCATTAAGCTGGAAGGACAGAAGACAGTAACACCAAACTGGCACACCACTAAATGTATTCCAGAAATTCTCTAAAAAACTAATGTTAGTGACTAATGCTTCCCCCTGACATTGCATCTCTCCATACAGCCGGATTAACAGTTGAGTTTCTTAAGCAAAAGCAAATTAAAGTGATAGAACATCCACTTTCTTCTCCGGATATAGCTACGTGTGACTTTTTTTTAATCTAAAAAAAAACTTATGAGAATGTCGTTTTCATTCAGAAGAAGAGATTGATGTGGCTATAAATGCAATTTTTTCATCAATTCCAAGAAATGAATGTTTTGAGGCATTTAATTTGTGGAAAAATCGTCTACAAAACTACATTGATGCCGGAAGAGATTACTTTTTGAACACACCTAAAATTTTGTAAATACAACTTTAAAGCCTAGGTCTATCTCAAAAATTTCAGAATGACCTTCGAATATTACTGGTTTATTAACGTCACACTCAGAAGTTACACCTAGTTTGTTTACACCCTGTTAATTTTAAACCAATATCAAGGAAGAGAGCTACTAATGAACAATTACCTTTCTCTTCAAACTTCCACACCACGCCAACTCGAGTATTTTCAATGGCGACAGATACATCACCTGCTCTATACTGTGGGTCTTTATGTGTAAAGATTCGGCAGAAATATTATTTCAGAACACAAGCGTATCAGAGGAATGTTTGGATTTTTCATAGAACTTTTAGGAAATCTTGATTCACTGCACGAACCGCAAACCTTAAGCCCAGTATCTTTCAAAAAGTTAGAAATTTATAAGTAGCTATTTTCTCTAATTATTTTTCAATTAAACAATGCAAGTTTTCATATATTTCAAAAAGAAACATCGCTAAAAACAGTATCTTCAGTCTATATGCGTCTCGCATTCAGAAAGACCAATACAACGACGGGAAAGAAATTTCTTAGACGCTTTTACGAGTAAATTAGAGTAGATAGATTCCTTTACAGCAGTGATTCCTCAGACTGTGTGAGGCGCGTCCCCTTAGAAGACGTGATAAATCTGCGGGGGGGGGCACGAGCATATCGAAAAGTAGAGAATAAGAGATTTAAAATATATATATTAATTTACTGAAAGGAAGCAGAACAAATACATTATGACATAACAAAAAATAAAATACACATTGTATATTTATTATAACCTTTTAGTATAACTTGTTAATATAATATTTATCCTGTTAATTAAAAGTAGTTTATTCAAAATATTTAATACATAAAAGTAATATATACAAAATTTACTAATTATATAGATCATTTGTAAGGTTTATAATTAAGGTCGTATTGCAGTTTTAGCATCAGCGTGCATTATTAATGCATCCAATACATCGTTATTGTATAAGGGGGAAGGGTGTGAACTGAAAATTACATTTGAAATTTGTGTCGCAAATATTGAAATTTTGAGAAGCACTTCTTTTTATAGCAAATGTCTTCAAACTGAATTCCGTGGAACCCTAGAGTTCTTTAAACTTTGCGATGGGTTACAGAAATGATCACTATTTGCTTAATCAGGATACCAAAATTTTTGTAAAATTTGAATTTTTATAAAATATCAAATTTTTAAAGAAAGTTTGCTTGTAAAATAAATGCTAATTAATATTCTATTGATAAAATTAAATTTTAAATTTTGTATAAGCTACATGCTTTAAGCATGAATGGATAAATCAGAAGGCTTGCCAATGAAGAAGGAACAACTTATCGATATATGAACATATTCAACGTTAAAGTCTAAATATGAGCAGGAACTGTCCCAAATTTTATGTAGAAAATTTACAGAATACACAGAAGTTTCTCTCAAACAGTGATAAACATTTTAATGCCATTCTGAACAATGTATTTAAGTTTAAAATATTTCTTTACGTATGTGGCAATAAAAACGTAATATAAAGCCAAATTAACGTAGAATATAAAATGCGACTGCAGATTTCTGCAATATACCTACACTTTGATACTTTGTGTAAAAAAAAACAACCCAATTACTAAATATAATGCAACAGTAGATGTCACTTGGAGCACGATTTTATGAGTAAGTTACATTAATATATTATGTTAAAAATGTTTAGTAAAAGAATTATATTGTACTTTTTTCTAAATCTTTACTTAAAATACCTATAACATGTTAATCTACTGCAAATATTACTTACTATATATTCTTCTAAACAAGGATTCTTAAACTTTATGGGGTGGCAACCTCTTACGTAAAGTTTGCACATGTTTGGGTATTTCTGTTAAATCTTGGAGTAATAGTCGATACCACCGAAGGAAGTACTTTCTCAATATTCTTTAAATTTGTGAGATCGATACTCCAATAAAAATCCAAATAAAGAATTAAATTATTTATTAGCTTTCTACAACAAGAATTTAAATAATCACTTAAATTATTATTATTAATGCCCCACAAGTTATTTTATGCAACAACATGTATCAAAAACCGTAAACATTTTGGCGACTCGAGCTGCAAGTCACATGACACCATGGTTTAAGAAACACTGCTCTAGATTCCACTTTTCCCTTGAGTCTCTTTGGTTGCTAAGCCTCACACTCGAACAATTGGTCTATCGCTTCCTATAAGGGATGCCGAAGCTGTGTACTATACAAAATTTCTCCATTCAGTAGAAAAAAGTTCTTAAATTTTAGAAAAACATCTGGATTGGTAATTCCCAGAGATTATTTCTTTCTAAATTAAGACTCAGACGAGACAGAAACTAGCTCCTGCCCCCCCCCCCTTCTTTAATATCCTTGTCAATTCGTGTTTATCCCACTGATGACTTCCACATAGAACTCAGATTCGTCTTTTCCTTGTTCTAAAACTTCTCTAAAGTTCACCTCATGATTTATGAACGGGCTTCCAGCCCATACATCATACACCGCTCACATCCCCTGGAAGTCTAGCCCATCCCAAAGTCGTGAAATATTTGCAAAAATTCCGTATGATTAGATAAGTGAGGGGGGAGAGGAGAGTGACTGTGCAGGAAGTTTATCACGGTTTCTACGGGCGTGCCCTGAAAGTTATTAAGTTAATTGAACTCGGGTGCTAAAACTTTTGAATCCGGAGATAGCGCCGAATGCAGAGAGGAATTTTCTGGTTTCGTGAGTTTGCACCGAATGCTCGCGGCTGATAACTCGCATTCGGAATGCCGCTGAGGTCACATAGAGTTTGACAAGACGGGCATTCACCCGTTTTGTCCTGATTGGGCGAATTGGGGAAGAAGGAGGTGGGGTGTGTGCTATTGTGAGAGGTGGGTATTAGCGAGTCGCCGATAAATAGGGAGTTATTCCGATGCACAAATTGTGTAGTTCGTTCGGAATTTCCCCCCTCGGTTTTCTCTGGTTCAGGAATCGTAATTATCCGTCTGGTTTCTATATAGAGTATACGGAACGAGGAAGTGTTTGGAAATATGAGATGATTGCAGTTCGCTTATAATTAATATTAAAAATACACTCAGTACTAATTACTACAGCTTCTTAGGAAGACTGTATAATGAAAGTTTAACTAAATATATATACTCATTACTTTGATGAGTTTCATAAAAGTATAGATGAACTTAAATTAATATAAAACTTGTTATTGGTTAGAAATGATGCACACTAAAATAATTATTAATTTGCTTGTATTATATTAGGAATACGCTGAAGTCACGAGTATTAAATGCAAATATTATAATGAAATATATATTTCATTTTACATCTCTGTTGTCTGTGAGAGCAGTTTAAAACTTCCTCATTGAAACAAAAGTAAAATTTCACACAAATAGAGAAATATAGTCAAATCTTAATGTATTTCAATTTGAACAAAAAATTCATTTTAAAACTTCTTTTAGTTTCATTTATTAACACTAAAAAGAGCGCCCCATTGACTATCAATATACAAATTATAATTTGTACACTTTTTCGGACGGATAATCCTTGATATATATCTCTTTAGGACCCAATCCGCACGATCGTGCCGGTTAGATATTCTTATACGTTTTTGCTTCTGGAATAGTCGTATGTAAGAAAATCGCAAATCTAACGATTCAGCCGGTTTGCAGAAAGTGTAAAGAGTTACTTTTCATCAATAGACAATGGTTCTGGTCCATGTTTTATTTTCAGCTGGCAAATCTAGCTTTGTTTTCAAATACAACGAAAACACGTCTTTTTATCAGTCGTAAAAAGGTAATTATTAATATATTTCTAACTGCTTAGATACAAATTTTTGTATTAATGTTTAAATAATTATAAAATAAAAAAAATATTAATTATACTCTATTAATGTGGCTTATAGGACTCGCGGGATTTCGTTACCCGTACGATCGTGCGGATTGGGCGTTACTTGAGTCACTGCAGCTGTAAAGGTAAGTACTTAGCATACGAATTTTCTTTTCTGTTTCAATAATTTTGATGAAAGCCTACATAAAAATGATATATATAATTATATATATATTTATATATATATAAATATATATATATATATATATATATATATATATATATATATATATATAGTTATATAATTAATACCAAATTTTCTTGGGGGTCGCCATGGATGAGCCCTTTTCTCTCTCTCTATCTCTCTCTTTTGCAATTAATTTTCTTTTTCATACATTTGTTGAGGAGTACGGCATTTTTATCCTCTCCACAGATATCAGCATTCATATCTCTTCTCCCCCCCCAAAAAAAAGTATGAGTTTCCCGGAGGTAGTTAGTAAGGTGTGGTTAAATATATATATATATTTTAAATAATAAAATTTTGTGATACATTTTACTATTTTTCATGGAATACTGTGTTAGCTTTTAACCAAAAAACTTTTTCAGGCGTCTAAAAGGAGAAGAATTCTCACAGAAGAAATTTTTCAATTGATGAATAAATCAGATTGAACTTAGATCAGAGCTTAGTGATCTCTCGGATGATGACAATGCTGCGAACAAGGCATATGAATCGTGTATACTGGAAGGAGAATCAAATTCAGATTAGAATGATGAAGAAACACATGGGAATATTTGAAGTGAAAAGACAATTTTGGATCATTCTTTACCATAAAAGTCTCTTGAACACATTCATTATATTAATTTAGCTGTTGCGAATTCTGGGTTTCTGTGCAAACAAGATGCAATATCAAATAAAATTCCTCTAAAAATTAAAATGAGTCGCTTAAAATTTAATTTAGTGATAGTTGAAGCGTTATCAGTCTCTCCACCTACTAACAAAACTATTTTAACTGATAATGAAGATAACAGTGTTGTAATTCCACTCGCAAAAAAATCGAAACGTTATAATCCACCTGCTTTACATGTCATTGCTTTTATCCTGACCATTCCAGGATAAAAGGCTTGACATGTTAATCATTTTTGATATGTTGATGACATTTCAAGGCCTCGAAAGTGCAGATTTGAAAACCACGAAAGCAGTTTGAAAAAATATTGGGAAAAATGCAATGGTTATTTATACTTGTCAAAAACAAAACAAATATTTTTACAGTAAATAAATAATGTTACAAATAAGGAATAAAAATGGTTACAAATAAGTAAATTATTATACATCAATAATTTCCCCTTATTTGTAACAATTTTAGTTGAATTAAGATTGTTTCTTCTATCAACTTAGAGCTAAAAATGTATAACTCGTAAAATTTCAGAGGTGACCTGTTTCACAGATAGCTCCCAACCCGCACAATCGTGCGGGTACCGTCTACATTCCAGAAGGGGAGCGGGAATCTGTTTATTATTTTTCCAATGTCATTGGGGTCCATATAGTATTAATTACCAGAAGAATTTAATGTTTGAAGATAAAAATAATTCGGGTCTTAAAGGGATATAAAGTTTCCCCAAATGAAAAGTGGACAAGTTCAATAAAAAGAATGATTTTATTGGAAATCAAAAGAAACAGCTCTGGAGGCTGAAACACAGGTCCAATCGTTTCGGCAGGAAGTCTATGTTTTCATTCTAGAAAGAACGTGGTTGATTCTTGAAGAAGTGCTGCCTAGCTTCCTTCCCTTCATTGTCCAAATAGAAACGTAATATTATCTTAAGTAGCCTAAAGGCCTAGAAGTCATAGGGGAACAAATCCGGACCGTACGGTGCGTGTTCTAACATTTCTCAACGCATTGGTTTCACGGGAGAGGAGGGGCGGATATTCTCATGGCGATCCGATATCGTTTGTTGCCCTTCTCGAAAATTTTTACACCAACTGTTCCAAGACGATTGACCTAAGCAGTGATCGCCATAGTTCGTCGATAAATGCCCGCATTAAACTCTACCTCCTGCAATCAGGATCCATACTACCTCACGCTGTTCCGATCTGGATGCCTTCTTATATGGCACGACTTTATTTTCGATTCATTTCCTCCACCACTAACAGGTTTCATAGTTAAACATCGTATGCGGTGTGCACGTCCTACAGTCCTTCGTGTCCCTGTTAAGTGGCTCTGCCATAGTTGCACTCCTCCTGACGCAATCGCATCCGTCCACTTTTCATTTGGGCAGCCCTTATATTTGTACTTCGGTTATTTCTATTTGATTTTTAAAGAATTCTGAGCTGTCAAACTCAATTACAATCTCGTTTACCATTAAGTTTCCGATTCATCAAATTTTGCATACTTTCAAATCTACCTAATGAAATAAACATGCAGAATAATTTATTAACACAGAAAACAGTTATTTTCACAACATTTTCCACAAATGAATATGAAAATTTGTAAAAACATGTACGATTGAATCAAAATGTATCATTTGCCACTTGAGTGAGTGAGAGTTTATTACCATAGCTTTGAAAAGCAACACGGAAACAATTGGCGACGGACCTCGTAATTTTGAGATTTCGTCAAATGACGAGGATGACACCTGAGCTGTTCACCCCCTCTCCAAACTATCAAACTAGGCAAATAGGAGGACTGAATCTCGACAGATTTAACGTGCCCCAGCAGCTCTTACACGGCATGCCTTTAGAGACTTTAGGGCTTGAATTCATGAAACCTCGGCCACG
Organism: Trichonephila inaurata madagascariensis; assembly: GCA_019973955.1. Taxonomy (NCBI): domain Eukaryota; kingdom Metazoa; phylum Arthropoda; class Arachnida; order Araneae; family Nephilidae; genus Trichonephila; species Trichonephila inaurata. Next base: position 230,031 of record BMAV01017346.1, on the reverse strand, counting down.
AGTTCGCTACCATAACTACTGTAACCACACTTTTTACGAACGAAAGATATAAGTATAGTAAAGATCAATAACTGAAAAGCACTTTTTTTACACAAAAAAGTTTGGGGAGAACTTCTGTATCGAAAAAATGGGTCTCAATAATAATTTTTTTCTTTCTAACATGGCTGCGAATTGATAATTACCATTCCAGATATAGTACATCCTGGAGCTTATATCACTTTTTAGTGCGGCACCCTAAACGTGGATATCAATTGCCATAATGTAATTGCGATGTCCTTAGATATGACGATGTGAAACTGCACTAGGAATTCAATTTTGCCGAGAGTACTCAAGCCAAAAAGGCACTTTAGGGATCTTTAATATGCCACATAATCATACGACATGGATGCTGTCGATTTTTTTGCATCATACCTCGATGACAATCAACGCATTTTTGGGGAAAATGTTTTCCTTTCTAAGGAATTTTAACAGTAAACCTTTAATGACATTTCTCTATGTAACAGATTTCGTTTTACTTAAATAACGCAGAAAAATCATTGTTTTACGGTAACAGACTCATTCATCAATTAGGTATTGATGTAATACGAAAATTTCTATAATATTTCAAAAAGTTGCTTACAAAAAGTAATAAAATAACGCATTTAAAAATTTCCTCGTTTGAAAGATAAAGATTAAAAATACTTTGTCCACTTTAAATTAATAAATTGGTACAGGTTCGCAGTTGGTTATTCAGATGTAACTATACTTGAAAATCAGTCATAATATTACTTGTATACATAAGAATTATTCTTTGAATCCCGACAGATTTTCACAAAATTGATGGGTCAGAAATTCACACAGCTTGCTGTATAGAAGCTGTGGTCATTTTTGCAAACACGTATGAGCTAAGGAAGCATTTAAGATGACATAATAGATATAAAATAGTAACACTGTAGAGAGAGGATAATCTGGTATACCTATTCTTCAAATAAAGGTGATAACTGCATAAAAAAATGCAACATTCTTACCTTAATATACTTGTATTTCAAAGGAGATTGTATAAAGTCTATTTATACTCTTATATATTTAAGTTTTTGTATATCAGATTAAATTTTATTTTATTTTCTGTATCTTCCCATTACTATTTTGAGATCATTAAAGGCAAGTATGAATAGCGTTGTACACGAAGTAAAAAAAAATTTCACCATCTTCAATGCAGCAAATTTTATGCACCTCATCATTGAACAATATGTTTTTTTTTTAAATATCAAGAGACTTCTTTCTTTCTGTGTGAGTTTGTTTTTCAAACACTTCATTTTCTCTGCTCATATTCTTTAATAATTTAACTACTGATTATTTTTTGTTTCTGAATTTTTCATCGAAGAAAATCCGTCTTTATTTCAAACTTTTTTCTAAAAGAACAATTAAACAAAAATTGGAATTTCTCCAACCAGTCAATTTCATTTCCTTACATCAGATTGATGCCAATTTCTTTTATATTTCGGAAAAAGTTTTTGAACATTATTATAATTGTATAGTAATATTATTTATAACAAATATTTATTTGTAATATTTAACAGCATTATATTTATCATAGCTTAAATTATATTGTTTATTGACGTCATATATCATAACTCATATTATAAGTCTCCGTTGTATAATACATCAAGAAGTTCATATAAAATTGTTTGAGAATGATGTAAATTATATCTTTATGTAATTTTGTTTGGCAACGTAATACATTCTCTTTTATGGTGTCACTGAGTCTCACAATATATTTAAACTGTTTATAATACATCTCTAGCGGTTTCAAAGTATAGTTATTATTACAATGAGTTTTAGAGATGATATTGAAGGAGTATTATAATTCAGAAAATTTAAAATCATTTTTAAGGATTGGAGAAATCAGTACTATATTTTTAAAACTTCATATCACAAGGTTCTTTTTCCTCTATTTTTTCAAAATATGATAAAAAAAATAGTGAAATTTCTCAAATGCTGTTCCTTTTCGTTAATTTTTTTATGTTATATTTGCTGACAATTGTTTTCTTTTACACTCCACATTTATATATATAACATTCAATAACAGTGCTTTGGATAATTTAAGGTATCCGACTACGTTCGGAACCGTGATTTTAAAAAAGCACATAAATGGATAATTTTCATGATATTTAGTGTCACTTAGATTAGAATACATATATAAAATCGTTTTAAGGACATTTTGACAAAAAAAATTATTTAAATACAATATTTTGGCAAAAAATTAACTTAGAATAACATTTTTTCAAAATGTTCTCCTTTTGTTAAAAATGCTTCTATTATAATAATATTTTGCCTGCATATAGCTCAGAACTCTTTACAGAGGCTCAACTATGATTTTTGAAAAATTCACATTATTTTTAGAGTTACAACCCATTGAAATAATTATCGGCGTTTTTTTTCTTAAAATTTCTCCCTTCTGTTGTCGTAAAACATGGATAAACCCACTTCTAAGTTATATATTTTAAAAATTCTAGTTGAGCCTCTGTACAGAGGCCTGAACTATATACAGACAAAATATTACGATAATAGAAGCATTTTTCACAAAAGAAGAATATTTTGAAAATTGGTCACTCTAAGTTCATTTTTTGTCAAAATATTGTACTTAAATAATTTGTATTGTAATACAAATTCTTAAAACAATTTTATATATATTTTCTAATCTAAATGACACTAAATATCATAAATATGATCCATTTATATGCTTTTGAAAAATCACAGTTCCAAACGTAGTCGGATAACTTAATGCATCACCTCATTTTTATATATTTGTTTCATTTTCCTTGAGATGAATGAATACTCGAGGTTTATTTCTTTCCCGACTGCAAACTGTTTTTATTGGCATCATGTAACATGAAAAAGAGAAATCGCTTTCAAATAATTATTAATGTAAGTAAAGAAAGAACATTTTTTTTTATTTCTAATGGGCTGCCGATTAGTGTTTTTACCATTGCAGACCTAGTACATTCCCCGGAAGCTGGTATCTCTTTTTAGTGCGGCACGATATAGTAGGACACCAATCACCGCAGATAATTCTGACGATCAGAAAGAACAAGTAATATAAAAAAAAATAAAGCCAATTTCTACTTAGGTCAACAAAGAAAATTTTATTTTATAGTTACTTTTTATTAAATAGTGACAATTAATACAAATATGTATGTACATATGACAGAATCACAGCATTAAGTGGCAAAATAGAAAGAGATTTTCCTTGCAATTTTCTATTCTATATAGGGTGTTGGACTATTTTGTTTATTTGTTACTATTTATTTATTAATTAAATTTAATTATTCGAATAAAATAGTATAGTAAAAAGAAATTACATTTTAAGAAATTAGGTAATTCCATGTGGAATTCGAACCTATGAACTTTGGATTAGAAGTTCAACGCACTATCCATAGCACTACAGGGACACAACGAGTGATTTTCATTTATATATATTGTTGAACTATTATTTTTGTTACTGTTTATTCATTAATGAAATTATATTTGAATGAATTGTATTAACGTCAAGTGTCATCCACTAAAAGTTTTAAAAAAGGTATTTGACCTTGAGTGTAGGAATAAAAAGTATTATATATATATATATATATATATATATATAAAGAGAGAGAGAGAACTAATAGTAGGAATTGAAAAATTGAAAGTACGAAAAGATAAATCTTGGACTTTGAAACAATTTTTCATCCAAAATTTAGAAAATTATATATCTGTCTTTTTTCACAAGTTATTCTTCGCGAAACCAACCTAGGGTTTCATTTGCTATTACATTCCATAATTGACTCTTTCGGAGTGAATGTTCATTAAAGCCTCACTACAAAACAATACGAGGGCTACTGGGGACGAACTCATAATTTTGAACTACCTTCCAGTGACGAAGACGACTTATAAGCTGACACCCCCTCTCCAAACTATCTTGCCAACGGAAGGACATTGAACCCCGACAAATGTAACGTGTATCAGCTCTTCTACACGGCGGGTCTTCAGTAGCACAAGGGCTTGAACTCATGATACACCACCCACTAGCTCGGGATCATGAAGTCTAGCCTACCGCGATCCACTTTCTTACACTAGAAACGTAACATCTCAATAAGGCTGATTACATAAAGCAAGTTGAAATAATGAGCAAGCTTATGATTATCAAGTATTTCATTAGAAGAAGGACTCCAGTGGTCTACTACATTAAATATTTAGAGTGCCTGCATTGGAGAAATATCTACCATCCAGTCTGAGTGTACCCCTGTATGTTTCCAGAAATAAGTTATATATTATAATTTAAATATGTAAGAAAGTGCCCCCTATAAATTGTTTTTAGATTACCAGTGTGATTAACAAATGGAAATGAATTTAAACTTGAGTTTGTGATTTGTTATGGCTATACGATATTAACAACCACGTCAGGCTCGGAAACAGGTACTGTTGCCAATATACCGACTACTTCAATTATCAGAATAATAATAGATTTATTTGAGTGAACGAGAACGAACAAATGACTTCACGAGGATAAATCTACATATACACAAAAGGAAATACAATAACAGATTATTTATTATAGTGGAAAATTCACTCCTTAAAATAACAAGCTTTACAATGCTCTAAAAACGATTCTCTACAATATAGTTCAGCTTAGCAAGAACTTAAAGTATCTTTCTTATCGTAGTCAACGCACAAGACTCAACTCTGATCTCGGCTGAAATTTCTAGAAAGTTCGATCCCGGAGACTTCATGATGGTTCTTTTGTGATATAAATTTTCACAAAATTTGTCACTAAGGTTCAATAAGGTGACCCTGACCACATCTTCTATGGTTGCCAAAATCTTATTTTTCAAGTTCATGCTGGGAAGCCAGCTTCACTTATATCACTCAACTTCCCAAAATAAAAGAACCGCCGGAGGGAAGCAACATACCTGAAATGTTTCAGTATGATTGAAACACAATCTTCGGAGTTATCGTTACAAACTATCAAAACTAGTTTTTAATTTTATCTATTTAAATGCAACTATTAAAATGACTGAATAAATTAATTTTCTCAAAGGATTTTTTTTAAATATATTAAACAATGACTCGTATATTTTTTTTTTGTAAATTAATTGTTTATTTTTAAGCTTTGCATATACATTTTAATCCCATTTGTTCAGAAGTATTTAAGGACAACGAATACAAAATTGTACTCAGCGGAAATATCAAACACGAAAAAATTTTAAAGAAACTCTACGTTTATTCTAATGCAAATGAATTAAATGGCTTTCTCCAATTGCTCTTAGGCTCCACAAAGAACTTCCATTTCCCGTTTTTCATCATCAACAAAGAAGACAATTGGGGTGCGGAATCTTTCAATTTCGCTTAAACAATTGAGATGAAGTAAGACTAAATTTGAATAAATGTTAGTTTTCAAAACATAATTTAAGCTTTTTGAAGTTATCACCCAGAGTATTTGCATGAAAAATTTCTTCAGTAATACCAGCATTCGTGGAATTGTGTATTTTTTTGACTTATTCTATTTGCATTTTCTTTCACCACTCTATAGATACATTTTATAAATTTATTTTCAGATGGTTTATTATTAAAATATACAATGTATTCACTTTTCAGTAGAACTCCTATTAAATAAATTTGTCGACCCCGACGTTTGAAACTATTAATAATTTCCTTGAATAGTTTTCACTAAATACTAGTATAGTTATAACAACGGCACTAAGAACTTTGATGAAAAGAAATGCGGAGCAAAGACGACTGTTAAAGCATCAAAATATTCCCTTTATATCTTTAACCTGTAATTAATTTCATCAAATGTTTAATTGTTAAATTAAATTAATAATTTTCCTTAATGTTCTAATTGTAGGTTCCGCAGATTTACTTCATATCACGTTCCGACATTAGATAAAATATGAATGCGAAATAATGCTAAGATGAATTGGGATAAATATTAATTTGGGATATCCCCATTATATATATATATATATATATATATATATATATATAACTGAAGTGAACAATTTGCACACAAATTAAAATAAATACAAAGTTTAAATAAAAAACTTAATCTCGCTTCAGTAATCAGAGAAATTTTCTAATTTACCGTATTAAAAAAAACATGTAATATTATCTCACACACATATGGGGGAAGAATGCCACTCATCCTATATAGTGGTTAGTAACGCTGAATTCTGTACCGTTGGGCCTGGGTTCGAGTCCCGGATGAAGGCAAGGATGGTTGTAAATGTATAGTGCATTTGCGTCATGGAGATTCTCTAAATAGCCGTCAAGCCGCAAGTCCTCTCTTCAGGTTGGTGGAAGGGGAAGAGAGGCGAGAGGTCCCTGACCAACCCTAGAGTTATCTCTCAAAATTGGTGGGGAACCGAGTCAAAACGTACAATCACATGTATGGGGCTCAAAGCTACGACTAACGACAGGCATACTCGCCCTTTGCGACGATGAATTTCGTGGGCCTTGATCTGACATCGTCAGACAGGCGGCATTAGTAACAACAACAGGGAGAATATTTTTTAAATTAAGTAATTTTATTGAGCTGGCACCCCCTCTCCCAACTTCCACACCAACGGGAGGGTATTGAGCCTTGACAGATTTAACGTACATAGACCTTCTCTACACAATGGGTCTTCAGTGGCAGCAGGGCTTGAACTCACAGCACTCCGTCCATGAGTTCGTGACCGTAATCACTAGATTATCAAGGTCCCCCCATGCCTTATTTCTGAAATTAATTTCATATGGGTATATCTTAAAGAGATCCATTATATTATTGCAATTTCTTTTTCACACGTATCAAAATTCTGCAATTAGAATTATTCTGAAATGATTAAAGAACTGGTCGCGCAGTTAAGCTAATGTATATTAATAACTAGAGAACAAAATTGTTTAAATAAGCATGACATAAAAAGATAGGAAGAAGCATTATCTTAAGCATTTCTTAAGCATACACAGTGAGTAATATTTTCTATATAAAGAGCTTTTTTTAAAAATTATTAATGTGTTTATTAACATAAGATATAATCTCAATTTTTTCAGAAAAGGTGTTATCTTCGAAAATTGTTCTTTAGTTATATTGATAAAAATATCAAATAATAAAAAAAACCTTGAAAATTTAAAATCCTAAACATAATAGTGGGAGTGAAGGCAGATTACTCTGCACGGTCTCTAATGTTAGAAAAAAAAGCGCTGAAATTACTGTATCAAGTCCTTATTTCTTTCAAGAAATTCAATAATACTAATTTTTCAACTAATTTTATTTTAATCAAAAAGAATTAAAAGTACAATGATACAAATAAAAATATGAGATTATATATATATAATTCAAATTTATTTTAAAAATCGTATTTCGAAAGATAGGAATCTAAAAATTACAGTTTTCGTTGCTCTCTGACGTTTCCCAAAATATAATTTTAAAAAATAGAGAAATGAAGTTATTAGCTATTTTTTGAGGAGCTTATAGATAAGACACTGAAGCCCCTTATGGAGCGCTAAAAGGTATATTAGTCAAAAATTATTGTGTTATTTTTCTACAGCAACTTATTTTATCAGTGAGCCAGACATATTTATAACGATTTTCATTTATAAAGTTTATAAGAATGCCCTATTTTTAAAACCATAGAAAATTCATAGATTATATCTTTAATGTTTATTGAAATGAGTTTTGTTGATTGTATATGCTTGCGACCTTATTCTTATCAATAAATGATTATCTAAGTTATGCATCCTTCTTAGATACTTCAGTATGATTGGAAATTCAAAATTATTTAGGATATCAAACATTACATCTGACATATTTTTCAATTATTCCCCTTCTATTAGTTCACAATCTCCCTATATATATATTGTTCATATTTTTAATCGTTAATAAAATACTTTTTATTCATCCACTGAAGTTCAAACACACTTTTATAAACTTTTAGTGGATGACACTTATTGTTAAAACAGCTTTTTTCAAATATTATTTCATTAATTCAATTTAATTAATGAATAAATAGTAAAAAACAAAAATAATAGTCCACTACCACATATAGAAGGGAAAATCACTTTTTAGCTTGCCACTTAATATTGTGATTCTGTCAAATATACATACATATTTATAGTAATTGTAATTATGTAATAAAACATAACAAAAATAAAAAAAAAATTCTTTTTCTAAGTAGGAATTGACTTTATTTTTTTTTATATTACTTGTTTCACATGCAATGTTTTAATACCACAACAAATTTTATATATTTTTTATATGATTATTATTTTATTCATTTTCTTCATTGAGAATAAATCAAATAAAAGACTTTTTTTTAAAAAAAAAAAAAGAAGAAGCTAATGCATCCATTAATTTACATCTCTTTAAAAATTGAAAGAACCTAGTTTAAAAATATATTCAAAACTTTTTTTCAAAGCTTCAAATCAAATTTATCTAAAAATTTATCGAAGAGTTTATCTGAAAACCCAATTTTCATCCCTATTCTCCTCTCATAAATGTTTATCTTACGAAAAAAAATTACTGAATGATTAGCAATCGCAGGGATCTGTGGATATCTAATATTTTCCTCAATGATTCCGCCCATTTCTAAAGAAGAATTTTCAAAGGCTTTGGATTGTAATCGAAAGAAAATTTCCATATATTAATGTCTGGAGATAGAAAACCCTTCTTCAAACAGAGGACACAAAAATAAAACACTACATCCTTCAGTCGCTTTTCCCGCGTAACTTTTCATCAGTGAGTAAGCAAACATGTTTCATAAAAAGCACTTGAATGGCTTCTGGCAAAGTATAAAATTTTAAAAACGTATTGAAAGGCATCTTTATTAATCGACTGACTCGGTACGTAGAAATTTAATATAAAATTATGTTGTGAAAAATAAGCCAAGCAAAAGTTTTTTAATGACTTTTTATAAAAAAAAAAAAAAATGTCTTTGAAAGTGTGAATTATTGTATTTCAAATTTTTAATCGCGCAGCAGCATCCATATATAAATTAGTTTTCTCTTAAAGAGACTTATTGAAAAGACTAGATATTGAGAAAGAGACTTTTAAAGAAGCTTATGTATCAATTTTTTCTTAATTTTGATATTACAGTTTACCTGTGTACTTCTTAGAATATCGACTTTTTATCGAGCTCTGTATGGAGCATATTTATGTGTATAATCCATGGGTGAATAGTAATCTCAAAGTATGGGAAAGTGCTTTTTACTATTATATTTATCTGAGACCAGTACGCTCTAATCAAATACACTAAAATGCAATGATGGCTGATTTATTTTCACAGATAAACGTAAAATCATTAAATTCCAAAATTACTTGGTTTTTAGGTAAGAAATCTCTGTTAAAAGGCAATTTATACTATGCTAATATTAAATATACCAGAGTTTTAAATTTTAATGTTAATTAAAAACTTTATTCATTCATAAAATGATATTTGTTATTTTTAGAAGCTTGGTATATGATAAGTACAACGCCGTCCTTGAGTAACAACACCATGTAATATTGGTAGTAATTATAATGAAAATGGAATTGTTATTTAGATATCCATATTTAAATGAAATCGTAAAGCACAATATACTTGCTTTTATATCAAAACAAAACAAACGCTTTAACCCTTTATCAACCGACGGTACTTATAAATACCACTCACGTTAAAATTATATAGAAAAACCATTTTTACGAATACTCTGACAATACTTCGCAAATTTTTAATTGATATTCACTCTTCCAAGATATAGGGTAGCACGGGTTCTATGATGAGTATTTTAGCGGGGAAGGCGAATAGTTTTATAGCAGAAATTGTGCGTTTTCAGCTGACGGCAGTTTCAGCGGATTGCGAAGATTATCATTTTTGTTCCGAAAAAACAGTTAATGTCAAAAGGCAAATGTCTTTTTTTTTCTTTTCTTTTTTTGTATGTTAGTGAAGACCTTAGAAAACGATTTGACTGTTTTAAGTGAAAAGTGTATATAATTAATTTTAAAGTTGATTATCTTAAGTTAACTAATTAGCTCTAACGGATTAAATTTCCCAAAGTTGAGTATTTCTTTTTTGTATATATCTTAATTTTCAATGTAGAGATTAAAAAAAATATTGCATGAAAAAACTGCAGTAAATCGTAGTGCCGTAGGTAAAGGGTTAAATAATTGAAAAATTAAGCCTCGCAATATTGTTGGTAAAAAATATTTTTTAGCCCATAGTAAAAAATATTTATAAAATCATTTTTCATCACGCATTACCATAATGAAAACTGTGCAATCTCTTTAAAACAATAAAATTAAACAAGCTGTTAAAGAGCTTTAAAACAAAAAAATATTGAAATATGTATGTAGATTAAAAACACTTATTTTCATAATTGCATCTTATAACGATTTTCAGTTTGAAAGTATATAAACATTACATTGTTTTCATAAAATGCCGTTATTTTCAGTAATTGCTCTATCTTTCTATGCTTCATAGTTTAGGGCCTAAGAGTTGCAAATGACTTTGCATATGCGTTAACACACTAAACCAGCTCATTTTTGGTAAATTTACATAATTCATTCATTAACTGATTAAAAATTTTGGCACACTTAACGCTGTAAAATTCTTTAGAAAATTGAATACAAAATTAACAATATTTTTCTTCAATTAAGAGCTTTCTCTCATTCGACAAGTTAATCTACTAGAACCAGTCGAGACAATCTCGAGGGAAATAATAGCACTGTAAACGAAATTTTAATAATAGCAAAAAATCAATGCAAAGTTCCATGAAAGAGTAGTTGTTCATTGGAACAATTTTTATAATTAAAAGCATTGAATAATACATAAATGAATAAAACGGATTTGTAATTAATTGAGTTTTTTGTTTTTAGGAAGCAAATTTATTCTAGTAAATCTAATAATCAGATTAGTCTTCTTGTATGTATTTTTGAAACTTTCACATAAAATACTGCTGCAGATTTAAGAGAAAGTATTTTTAGTTCTGTTTATGTTGCTATAAAATATTTTACTTAAATTTTTCTCGATTTTTATGAAGTGCGACTATGAACAATTTTTTCATTTATATTTTCATAGATCCATTAAAACCAATATTTCTTTTGTTTCTCTATGGGAATAATTATTATTATTTGATAAATTAGTATTTTCGGGGAATAGAAGTTTTTTTTTCAATTACCACTGTTAGCTTACACTCTCCCTGCATATTTATTTATATCTTGTTCAAATTTTTAGTCGTTAATAAAATACTTTGTATTCATTGACTCAAGTTCAAATACATTTTTTTAAACTTGTAGTGGATGACACTTTACAGCACAGTTTTACACTAGTATATAGTACAGTTTTTTCAAATATTAATTCATTAATTAAATTTTATGTTTTTAAATTTAAATTTATTCTGTGTTATTTCTGACGAATTTACAATTAGCTGCAACAGATAGCGCCACTATAGTAGGAATTGACTTTAATTTTTTTTTATTTTACTTGTTTTTTTATATTTATTACAATTTAAAAGCATTTCATTCTATTTTCTTGTAATAAAAGTGTGTAATAATTTCTCCTATCTCGTGGTTTTCATTTGAAGGGTTAATTAATGAACGTTTAATATGTCAAGATCTTAAGTCCTTAGGTTAGCGTGGTGTGGAATTTTAAAGAAGGAAGTGTGCCACCTCAGGTACCATACTCTTCTTTTGACCTAGTTCAAAATTACGAGCCCCGTATTTAACAGCCCACGTGTAAATTCAAAGTCAGATGTAAATAAGCAACCAATCAACAAAGTAATACCTTTTATTGAAGCTAAATTTCAGCCAGCTTTCAATTATATCCAAAATTAAGGTTATATTCTGCTCCCAGGAAAACTGCACATTTCGTATTACTAAAATAATAATATGATTAATGTATACTATTGAGTATTTACAATTAATGATAGCCCATCAAAAGTCACAGAAAATATTGATACTGGTATCAGAAAAGCAGTCTGTCTTATTTATAGCATTACAAATTAGACTTACATGTTGTAAAAGAGGTAACCAAAAAACAAAGAACCGCTTAACTATATTTACTTAAGAACATAATTAATAAGCATCAGCATTGCACAGTCATGTAGATCTGATAACTCGGAGTACAAAAAAAAAAAATAATAATAAATAATTTTAATTGCGCAAATTGTTGTCGAGCATTGCATTGTTTTGTTAGTTTATTTTTCTAACGATTCTTAAAAAACTAGTTACTGACAGAAGAAATAACTAACATGCGATTGATTCACAAGATATTTTAACTTCAGAATACTTCAAACAATTATCGTTCTGCAGATGTCAAGTTGCTTTAAGAGAATTATATAAATGGCGAAACGATTACGATTAAACAGTCTTAAGAAATTTAGTGCAATAGGCACTTTCTTCACTCATAATGGCCTTTTAAATCAACTGGCTGTGATAGCCTGCTTTCAACGGTAATCAGTAGTTAGCGGAAATGGTATTCTCAGGTAATTGACTCAGATGTTAAATTAACGTTGGTGTTTTATTTAAGAAAAGAGTTTTCTGGTAAGGGATTCTAAATTCTTTTAACACACGCTATTTTGTTTAATAACCATTCAATCAAAGGTAAATATATATATATATATAATCACTAACCGTAACCCACCCACTTCGAAGGGTATTTCATGTTGGTGTATGAACATGTACTGTTTATATGTATATATAAATAAATCACTATCTGTAAAGCCCCTTAATCCCCCATAATGCCTTTTGGGGGTCAATTTTCGCAAAATCCGTTCTTAGCGGATCTCTACTCCATGAAAGAAATCTGTTTACCAAATTTCAAGTCTGTATGTATAATAGTATAAAAACAGAAATAATTATCTATAACGTCACATAAGCCCTTACAACAATACTTTGGGGTTGCTTTCTTAAAATCCGTTTTGCTTGGGTCTTTACTCTATGAAAAGAATCTGCTTACTAGATTTCAAGACTGTACGCGTCTAATAGTTTAAAAATGGAAATAATTTATAACGCCCCTTAATCCCTTGCCACTCCACTTGGGATTGATCTTCGAAAAAACCATTTTGTATCGATCTCTACTCTATGAAAGGAATCTGGCTACCAATATTCAAGACTGTGCATCTAATAGTTTAAAAATGAAAATATTTATCCATAAAGCCCCTTAATACCTCGCAACGCTTCTTGGGGGCCAATTTTCGTACAATCCGTTTTTAGCGGATCCGTACTCCGTCAAAGGAACCTGCCAACCAAAAATTTCAGGTCTGTAAGCTTAATAGTTCCAAAGATATCGTAAGGATTGAGTGAGTCTATATTCTCCTTTAAATATATAGATTTCTAGTAGAAGATTATTTAAATAATAACTGAAAAAGTATTTAAGGAGTAGTATGTTTGAAACAAGGTAAAAGAAACACATCTTTACGTTTCTTATGAAAGAAAGAGTTTGGGGTTTGGTATCAAAAATCGAAAGTGAAAGTACATTAGTAAGAATCAGATTACTTTTAGACTCGATTAATTAATTAAAATTATATTAACTACTTAATTTTTTTTTCTTAAAAGAGACTGAAAAAATATTCCTGTATTCAATTGATAAAACAGGAAACATTCAGTATAAACTCACAGACTTGAAAACAGGCTTATAATTCTAAAATAAGTTTTATTGATTGATTGTTAATTAATGTTCTATGCATTTGAAAGCTACAAGAGAGCAATCAGCTGCAAACCAATTTCGAATGTATTTAAATATTTAGAAAATGCATCAGTATTGTTTAAGAAATTTGTCTTTAAATATTGTATTTACAGGTACATTATTCCTTTTGAAACAACATATGATTGACAACTTAATTTGCCGTGTTTCATGTTAGCTATATTTTATCATATGTCTTTTAAGTAAAGAAACAGTTGTTGTTTTTTTTTATTTATTTCAATTAACCCATGTTGTACCTTGTACCATGAGAAGAATTTCAAAAGACTTTTGAATTTTAATTAATATCAAAGAGCTGAATCAGAATGAGAATTTTTTTGTTGTTGTTTAGGTATTTCCATGGAAACCCTGTCTGAGAATGTTATGTAAGGAAATTTAGTGCAATATTTTCTTAATCATCCAAAGCAAATCAGAAATGAAAATCCTGGATCATAAATATCCCAGTTAAATTATTACAAAAACGAAATTAGATACAGTATCTTTAAAAAGCTAATGCTTACCAAAAAGGGTAGGTGATTGTGTGTCCACCTCTTGTTCCTCAATTTTGAAATTTTTATGAGTATAGAGGCAGTTCTATTTCTACTGACATTTGAATTTTGTACCAGATATATTAGAAGTATTTTAATTTTTTTTTTCAAAATATTCATGCCAAGATTAAATACCCGCACCAGAAATACTTTTTTAAAAAAACTAATACCATCAGCTTTAAAATCAACTTCTGTTCTTTATAATTGTATTATAAATTGAAACATTTATCTAATTATAATAAAGCTCTCATTTCTAATTACAACAACGTTTTTTTTTAATATTTTAATGATGTTCTTTGGTCAAAAATACCAAATACCAGGGTTTTATTCCCCTTCAACATTGAAAACGAGTACTTATGAAAACTATTACTACTTTTAATAAAGGAAACATATCAAAAAACAATTCTAGATTCTTTCAAATTTGGGTATAAAAACTGAATTTTACCCCTTAAAAGCCATGTTTGCTGCAGACAGAGCCAGAATCAGGAAAGCTTGATACGATATACAAGAAAAAAAGCAATGGGGAATAAAAACAAAAGGAGACAAGAAAATGTTGACTACAATCATAACAACAGAAATAATAATGCTACATTTGAAGTAAAAATTATTTTCTGTGATCTTACACTTAAGTAAATACATTACAAAGTAGCATTAGAAAATGTAGAGCTCTCTTTAACACTTATACAACGATAGTAACGGAATATAGCCCTATGCTATATAAAATATTTCATGGTGTGTTCGAAATTAAAATGGAGCCTGAAGAGTAAAGTGTCAAATAGAGTGTCGTCCTCCTTACTTGACATGGGTTTAAAATCACGAGGTTCGCCGCAAATAGCCTTCATATTGCTTCGAAGCGCGATGTTAAAACAAATAAACAATCAAAGAATCCAAACAGGAACTAACGAAAAATCTGCTTATATTTAAAGGACAAGGTCTTTTCTGACACTTACATTTCTTTTTATTGTTAAAAGTATAATTATTGTCAAATTTCAATGTGGTCTGATTTTTCAATCACTACTATTAATTCCTATATATATATATATATATATATATATATCCTATTCAAATTTTCAATCATTAATAAAATACATTTTAAAACACTCAAATTGAGCTGAAATTTTCTATATACGATTATTTTGGATAACAATACAGGAATTTAATTATAGTTAATAAAAAAAATAATTAATTAAAACTCATTGTTAAAATAATTACAGATACAGCCACGTTGGCATCATTTTTGGCGCGACTTAGCAATCGTTTTTGCGACTTGTGTCAAAACTTTAAAAAAAAAATTTTCTCACATTTTAAACCATTCATTGGAGCTGAAATTTTCTATACACGATTGTTTTGAGAGACACTGCGATAATTTAATCATAATTAATTAAAATCAATTGACTGAAACTAATTATTTAATGAATTACAGATGCAGTCACGTTGGCTTCATTTTTAGTGACTTGGGTCAAAACTTTAAAAAAAAATTTATCATATTTTAAAGCATTCATTTGAACTGAAATTTTATATACACGATTGTTTTGGTGCCAACACAATACTTTAATGATAATCAATAAAAATTAATTGCCACTTAATATTGTAATTCTGTCATATGTATATACACATTTTTATTAATTGTAATTATTTAGTAAAAATAACTAAAATAAAAAAAAATTGTTGACCTAAGTAGGAATTGTCTTTTTAAAAAAAATTTGTAACACTTGTTATATATAAAACGTTATTATTAATCTATATTAACTTTTAAAAATGTTTCTGAAAAATTCGTTTTTAGAACGTACAAAGGAAACCCCCTCTCCCCCCATACAAACGTAAATGATTTACATTTTTCCGCTAGACATATTCGAAATTCTTTTAGGCGATAAATAACAATAAATAAAAAAGGCATGATCACGTAATATATATATATATATATATATATATATATTATGTTAACTTACTTTCTCTTAGTCTCTGCTTAAATTTAAGCGATCATGATTAAATAAAAGAGCTCTCATTGGATAAATCCATTAAAACGTTTTTGGAACCTCATGACGTATTTCAAATTACAAAACGGTTTGAGAATCCCTCTTTCGTCTGTCATTTGGAAAGCACTGGAAGACTGACAGATCCTCGCTGCGGTAGCATTGCGCAACCTTTGCGACACCCTCTCATTTATAAATGGTCGAATTTATTTCCAGTCACTTAAAATGTTTTCGGCTACGCAACTGGTCATTATAAATTTTGCTTCTTTTTCTGCCCTCTCTTAGGGCGTGTTTCTCAGCGTCCCACTCCTCCATTTATTAAATGAGAAAGACGAAAAATAACAAAGACTTTTATGCTACCCTGAAACATAGAATTCGTTTAACAGCGTCGTAACCGTGATGAATAATAGTCCGTTTCAGCATTTCGATTCCATGTAAAAGTGTAGTAAGTAAAGCATAAGGATAATGAGTTAAAAGCATGCAATTTGACGTGAGTTCACGTCCACGGAGAACGACTCCCAAAGAAAGACAAATAATTTGCTTTTCAGAGTTGTAATTGAAGAACTGTTCTCCGAAAAAAAAACAGCTTTCATTGCTCTGAGTAGTAATTTAAATGCAAATAAGACGAGGACGAGTGTCGTTGTTGTT
This sequence comes from Trichonephila inaurata madagascariensis, assembly GCA_019973955.1. NCBI lineage: Eukaryota > Metazoa > Arthropoda > Arachnida > Araneae > Nephilidae > Trichonephila > Trichonephila inaurata. The sequence continues at coordinate 213,216 of BMAV01017346.1, read as the reverse complement.
CCCGTTTAACTTAGATGCTACGCGAGGTGTTCTTATACTGTGATTTAATATGGAAAGCCACCCCTCTACGCTCTCTAAGACTGGCCCGCACGCCCTCTCCCTAGAGTGAAGAAAGAATTTTATTTGTTATTATTCTTTTTGTACCCTTTCGGAAAAGAAGAATTCTTCGGTGCAAATAACGTTCTTAACTCCAGAAAGGAGTATAATCGTGAATTGAAATATGCAAAAGTGAAATTTAAAGACTAGCGTTGACAGTAGTTGACATGGTTACTGAAATCAACACTTTTTTAAATTTGTTCTTGGAAAATTTAAAATTCAAAGAAAGAAAAGGAATTCTGCAAAATTACGGGGTAATGATGAAAACTATAGTTTAAGTGAAGCAGACTTAGGCTATTATTTGATTTAATTGACTTTCAGTGAGACGAAATATGAATGTAAAAAATATATATTTTATATATATATTAAAGATAAAATGAATAATAATAGAAACACAAGT
>BMAV01017346.1:189453-202720 GCA_019973955.1 Trichonephila inaurata madagascariensis | reverse complement strand
GATAGGCAGAAAGATTCAGATCTCTTAAAATACTTAAGAATATTACTATAAGCTTTTATAAAAATTTCAATACACCTTTTTTTTTCTGTAATATTCACATGTATCCAAAATAAATATATTCGTAAGGGAATGTAAGTTGCCTTTTTTTCCCTTCCTTTTTTTTAAGATTTATTTTTTCTTGCTTTCAGTTTTCGCCGACAACCCCCATACTTTACAGCATGTTTCATCTTCTTTTTTCCCACTTTTTCACCAACCTTTCTGACAGATTTATGGGCAGAATATTTCGTAAAAACTTCCATACCCTGTAAGTTGCTTTTCTTGTCACATTTTCAGTTAAGCTTTTAAATCATGAGTGGTCTACCCTCAACCAATTTTCTAAAAAAATAATGATAAAAAAAAGCGAAACGAGTTCCTCTACTCAATATTTTTAGATAGCTTTGAATAGAAATTGGGTTATCATTTTTGTGTGTTATTTTCCTCGCATACGAATTTTCCATAACATTTTCATACACAGAGCATTCATTATGTGAGCACGTAGGGGAAAAAAGTTTTAGATATTTCATTTTTCAATACAGTTATCAATTCGTCAAATCGGAACAAATAAGAAGAAAGAAAATAGATGGATGAAAAATGAAAACAATTTGAGTTTTCTAGGCTAGGAAAACAATTTTACAAATAGATCCTTGCCAACTATTCACTTTTTTGTGCTTCAGTGAATTTTTCAATATATTTAAATTTAAATTCCTGCGTATTTTAAACTTAGAAAATGTCCCTTCTTATTTTCTAAAATAATAGAGACAAATATCATTTAGAGATGCATCTAACAAACATTTAAAATTTCATAAAATATGATTGATTGTTAATGAACAGCGCTCTTAGCTGCTACACGAACAGCTTTGAAATGATTGGCTACGAACTTCGTAATTTCAAACCGCAGTCCAAAAGACGAGGCCGACATCCGAGTTGGCAGCACACTCTGTAAACTTTCACACCAAGCAAACATTAGGACTTCCCGCCACTATAGAGTTAATATGAATCAACCCCTGTACATGGTAGACCTTCAATGCTATTAGAACTCGAACCTTATGACCCCCTGGAAACAACTTAGACCACGAATTCGCACCATACCGACTCAGCTCCGGAGGTTCCCTCCAAAATAATGATTAATAATTAAAGAAATAAAAATAATGTTACAAATAAATTACTAAAAATAATAAAATCAATTTCATTTAATGAAAACTAAAGATCTAATTTAAAAAATGTCTTATTCATTAATCATCGATGTATGACATTTAACCCTTTCAGGACCATGATAACACACATGTGATCACTTCAGGGAACATGGTATCAGATGTGGGGTTACGTTTTTTCTCTTCTATATAAGTCCAATGATCACACCATATGATCTGAATTTGGAACTTAGAGAACTTAGAATGATTATAAACTATAAATATTTTGGCTTATTTTATTATAGAAATTATATTATATGAATTTTTAAATGGAGTTAGACTTAACAGGAAAAATCGCGTGGACCTGAAAGGGTTAAATAAAACAATTTACTTTTATAAAATCTGTTTAATTTACCTTTAAAAGGTTAAAAATGCTCCCGTTTCTTTTAGATCCAAAGATATAAGACACGACAGAATTGAAAACAAACGTAGCTGTATATATAGTTAATCATTCTCTACTGGAGAGGCAGAAATCTTTAGAACACTAAAGATAAGGGAAACATACGAAACCACATATTGAAATTTAAAACAGCTATTTTAGAATTTAAAAATATATATGAATGCTGCTGTGTTATAAACATTGCTGACTTAGGACAGCTCTTATACATAAAATAATTTATATAAAAGTGGAGTTTAACAAGTTTCTTCTGGATAGCCAACTCCCCCACCCCCAACTGCTACTTATAATACTGAGTAAAATCTATTCAAAATAATGGATAGAGTTTCTAAATCTCCTACAAAAAAAAGTAACTTACCTGAAATTGTATTCAAAAATTCAAAACCCTCGCTGAATCTGTGTACAATAAAAAAGTTATTGCCAGATTCTGACCCCAAATACAAACTTAAAGCATAGTATTGGCTGAATTGTACTACTTAGCAAAAAGCATGAAAGCAAAAGTAATTATTTTTTATATGTATTAAGATAAATACTACAGTTATTTTACAGACTCTAGGAGCGTATTTTTCTTTGTCTATAAAATATTACTATAGTTAAAATAAACTATATGTATGTCTATAAGTAATAATAAGTACATCTAATTAGAAAAAAAGGATAAAATTTATAATAATAAACTATTAATCTCCTAAGGAATTTAATTCTTACTGTTTAGAATTTTTTTATGCAAATAACTATTAATAAAATTAACTGGGTATTTTTGAATGAAACATTAATTAATGAATTGTTTACAATTTTTATTATTTCTGAATATTTTCTGAATATATATAGGACATTTCGAACGCAGTTACGAGGGAATACAAAGTATTATTCAAAACTAACTCAAGAACAAATTTCAGCAACTACAACCAGAATTTTCAAAAACTAGGTTCGATAAAAAATTTTTAAAAACTTAATGCAATTTTTTATATTACATTTAACAAATGATATACATAAAAAATTGGGTTCAAAGAATATTTATGCATATATATCATTCTAATTTTTAATAAATTTTTATCTCTTTTGGTTAATACCTTTCTCTTCACATTTAAAAAAGTCATCTAGTATTATATTGTCCAAAAAAATCCTGAGAATAATTATAATTTCATTTTTTGAAATTCTTTTCAATGTATCTTTAAAATTTTAACCTGTTATAAATTTACTAAAAGGCTTTGAATTTATTTGTAACATCTGAATGATATTGTTAATTTAATAAAAAAAATTAAAAAAAATAAATAAAAAATAAAAAATTACATTTAAAAACATGAACCGACATTAATATAATGATCAAAAAATTTTTATCTATAATCTTAAAAATTAATTTTGTTTTATTTTTAGTGCACATTTAAAAATCTAAATGCAATGGTGTTTTTTTTTATTTTAAAATAGTAACTCATTTTTTACAGTTTTAATTCATTTTTATCCTTACTTTCTTATTTTAAAACATACCTGTTATTAAAAAAAGAAGAAGAAAAACTGCTTTAAAAATGTACAATTTAATTAAAAATTCATCGTTTAAATTTTACTTAAGCACACATGTATGATAATTAGTTCTCTCTTGATGTTAGTTTTCCTTGCTTTAACATTTCTGAATTTTTAAATTATTCATTTTGACAAAAGTAAATCTATTTAATGTCTTAAACTAATGTCTACTATCATGCAGTTTAGTTTTATTTTAATTATGTTGCATTTAATCGTATCAATTTGTATCTTCAAATTCCTTCATAAATAACCAACTATTTTTCTCCCTTTAATCCTGAAGTCTTGATTTGTACCTTTACATAAAAACATGCATCTATGGTTCATAAATTAATTAAGAAAAAAAAGTACGAAAAAGTCATGAGAAATTAATTCTTCCCCTACATAGCCCACGATTTATCATTTCAAATTGCATCTTTATTTCTAAATATTGGCATTACGCTTTGCAGAAATATAATAATTCCTTTCGACATAATTAATATTCTTAAGAATGCAAGAAAAAGTTTTTTTTTGTTTGTTTCCTAGGATTGAAAAAAACACCACCTCAGAAGAGAAAGAACAAAAAAAGGAGGAAATAATTCCTTAGATAAAGAGAAACAGTTTTGCATTAATTATCCTCTCGTTCACGTTGTTTCAAATGAAAAACTTCTACATTCTTTAATTACTTAAGTAACATTATTAAATGCTGGAAAAAATTACAATGGCAACGTAACACGTGTAACATGCATTGCTTCTCTAGTAGTCTGAACCTGTGTCTGTGTGAATTTAATTAAAGAATTTTTCTACGGGCAATCTGGAGAAGATATAAAAGACTCTCCGAAAAAAAATTTCCATTTCTTCTGTTGGGAAATAAGAAACAAACACGTTAAAAGTATTTTAATAAAATATCCGCCAGGTTTTTAATTCTGGAATGGGAACAGTTGAAATCATAGTATAAATAGAGGGCATAGCTCAAAAAAAAGTATTACGTTTCCTCTTTGTAACAGCTGACTTTGCACAAGTTTGAAGAAAAGTTTTCTCAAAAAAAATAAAAGCACCAACTTTTACTGTTATTAAATATTATATGAATTTGAGAGTAAGTTGTTGAATGCTACTTGACATTTTCAACAGGGAAAGAATTTAAATGTAGCAACAGAACCAGGTTGAATGTTATTTAATTTTTTAATTCTGCATACTTAATTATGAAATAATTTCAAAATTATAAGATGAAAGCTATGTTAAACTTCAAATGTTATAAGTGTTGTATGTTTCAGAAAAAAAATCACAAATTAATTTTTCAAAAAGATTATTTGTATCTTAACCCTTTCTGTTTCAGTGTTGCACTTCATGTGGCACCTAAATTCTTTGACTTCTCAAACCGTTAAATTCCACTATAAATTAATAAAAATTCATTTACAATTTACTTTGGACTATCCTTTATAAGCATTATATATATATATATATAGTCCAATTAAAATTCTTTTTTACAATATAACTCAAACACTGCTTAACTCTGGTCTTTATAAAACCCCGAATTTTCAACAAATGTTCATATATTTTTTTTATATTTAAGAAATAGTTTGACAAAAAATTTCTGTTATTTTGTGTTGGCTATATATTCTTAACTATTTATTCTATATTTTTTTTAATATTTTATACGTAAAGCACATGCGCAATTATCGAATAAAGATGGGTGTTCTATCCCCACAGAGTCAAAATGGTACACGAAACACTCATAAAAATTGACCAACGTACTTTTTTATGCTTAAGCAGATTATCTCAACCTCTTCTTTTGTTGAACTTTCAACTTATAAGGATAGGGAAACACAAAGGGTTAAAATAAAAATTTCCTCCATGTGCTTACCTCAAACTTTAGGATTCACTTTAAAAAGTTACCGTGTGGCGTTGAATTCGTATTAACAAAAATTAATATTTTTATAGATAGCATATTTATTTGAGACTGTAATCGAAAGTAGGTGACCACTGGGTTTACATTCATTCAACTACTTTGACTTTTTTGCTGCCAGAAGATTTGTATTTTACATGTTTTCGAATTTTGGATCTTCCCTGTCAGAAAACAATAGGTCTTAAATTATCTCACATCTTTTTCTGTTGTCAGAAAAGGCCCATGACTTTACACACTTTAAGATTCTACTTCTGAACTGAAAGACAAAGTCGTGTGAATTTGTGTAGATAAGTTATATAATATCCTAGGAATATATATTATTTTCACTATAAACCCCAACACGCGATCTTGAATGTCTTGGTTTTGTATTTTCTTCCATGAGAAAACACGTGATCGTATATCGTGTGCGGTTTTCCTTTCTTCGCTATCGAAAGGAAGAATTTCTTGTGTTTTGAACTTCGATATTTTTTAGTTGGAAGAAAAGTTATTAAAAATCCAGAAAGCTGTATTAAAATTGGGAGTACAAAATGAAATGTAGCTAGATATAACTATTTTGTCGTATTTATACGAAATCTTCATAAAGACTTTTCTAAAATGTTTTTTTTTTTAAAAAAAGTTTTACCTATTTAGGATCAATTATTAATACCGGATTGGGCAAGGTCGACTCAGTCTTTCATCCTTTCAGTGAGTCGTTAAATGAGTATCAATCTTGCTTTGGAACTAAACACTGGGGGTTTTGCGTCAGGCTGACCCCTTGAACGAAACATCTGCACATGCACCCTAGTGCCTAAGGTCATGTTAACTGTGATAGGCACATTAGGTCTTTGCCCTCATGGTCTGTTGCACCACTGAGTTCAGTTCAGTTCAGGATCAATTATTGCCTCTGACAACAAAATATCTCATGAAATCCAGAGTCGTTTATACACGGTAAATAAGGTTTCTTATGGACTGGGGAAGTATTTAAAATGTAAATTTCTTTCAAGAAACACAAAATTTTCAATTCACTGGACTCGTATAAGACTAGATCTGACATATACATCTGAGACTTGAACAAAACAAAACAAAAACAAAAGCTGGTGAAGAAGATACAATTTTGAATTATATAAAATTTATAAACAACCTGACATCATTAAATACATAAAAATAAGCAGAATGTGTCGGAGGTTAGAACCCACGAACTGCGGATTCTTAAGCACGTAACATACCATTAGACAAAATTGATCACTCCTGTCCGGAGGCTGCTACTGGCTTATTTATAGATACCACCACAGTACTCCCCCACCAGTGAGTTGGTGGATAGACATACTAACGTGATACTTGTTGTTATGGTGAGCGTGTGAGTTGTTACTGTTGCGTCAAGTGAGTCTGGCGACTTTGCTGCGTCAAGTGAGTCTGACGACTGTTTGTGGCGTCAAGTGAGTCTGACGACTGTTTGTGGCGTCAAGTGGGTGTGACGACTTTTGGTTGCTCATATTTTGCAGGTAGATGGCGCCACGAGAGATCAGAAGGTTTGCGTTTTTCTTTTCAGCGAAGGTCACCAATGTCGGAGATTAGAACCCACGACCGAAGGATTCGTAAGCATGTAACATACTACTACACTAAAGTGATCACTCCTGTCCGGAGGCTGTTACCGGCTTATTTATAGATACCGCCACAAGTGAATTGGGTGGACCCCCTATAATTGGGATGTCAGATGATGATGTTGTCAAAAAGGTACTGCAGTTCAAATTCATTGGGATACGGAAGCGTGAAAGACCAAGGCTGAGATGGGCAAACTCAGTAGAATCAGACTTTGGGGATTATAAACGAGAAAACTTGGAGAAATAAAGTAAACAAGAGGTCATTATAGTGGAATCTTCAAAGGCTCACGATTTTTTTTTACGACAACTCTCTTTAGTTAAATCAGCAATTTCTAGCATTGCAATTCAAACACTGAGAAGATACTAAAGTGATGTGTTTAATATTAATTTAACTCTCTGTCCTCGTTTTCTCTGCCTATATTAGTGTTTGAGTCATGCTGTCATTGAAGACCTCTTCTTACATCATAGGTTTCCGATATTGTTCATACGCCCACTTATGAGTGCTAAGGGGAATCGCAGAAAATTAAAATTAATTTGGTGGTGCATGCACAATGTTAGAGGGTCTAAACAGGGGTGGCCAACCCGCTGCACGAGGGTCACCGTGTGACACGGCGGAGTTGTAACAGTGGCACCTTGAAGACTTATTGAAAAAAATTTTAAATTGGAAAGATAATAACAATTGTTTTTTACAATTTCATTGAAATGTGTGGTTAGCTCAGACCCTCATAATTTATTTTAAATATACTTAATTAAGTGAATTACTATAGAAAATTATATCATGTAAAGAATACTCTTCATTGTTATGCGCACTGGCTTTCCAAAGGAAGTGCACTCGCGTTATTTTGTAATTTGAGGGAGAGTCTTTGGAAATGTCTGAAAGAAAGCAATGAAATGTCGAGAGAACTTTCTACTCAAGAACGAAGATTGGCTACGGGATTTAGCTTTTCTCACTGATATTATGAGACGTTTAGTTAGTTTAAATTTAAGATAACAGGGAAAAGATCGTATTTTTCCTACTTTACGTAGATTTGCCTTAGAAATAGGATATTTGCATGGAAATCTCATAATAAAACTATTAGGAACGGCTTTTTTCCCCTCTTTTCCTATTTTTATATAAAAGCTATAAGTGGCTCACATAATTTTTTTAATCAGATAGTGGGACTCTTTCCCAAAAGGTTGGCCACCCTGGTCTAAAAAAAAATGAAGGAAGAAAAACGTATCTGTCTCTCTCTTACCTTTTCTCTCAATTTCGTTTTTGAGTAAGTGAGTGAATATTAACATCGCATTGTTCAGCTACACGAGGGCTTTTGGCGACGGACCTCGTCATTTTGAACCATGGTCAAGTGTCGAGGACGACACCTGAGCTGGCACCCTCTCTTCTAACTACCCCACCACACCAAAGGGAGGACGTTTGAGCTCTCGACAGATTTAACGTGCATCGCTCCCCTACTCGGCGGGTCTTTAGTGGTACTGGGCTCGAACTCATGACATGCCTGCCATGATCCGATACCTTGACCACTGGGCTACCGCAGCCCTATTTCGTTTTTGAACTATTACACCCAAAAACTTGAAATTCGGCAAGCGTATTTCTTTTATTAAGTTGATATCTGCTAAAAATGGTTTTGGACGAAATTTAACTCCGAGGAGGCTGTAAAGGTATGAATGATAATTATACTCCTGTTTTAGAAATTCAAGTCCCGTATTTTTATTCCGGAAGTGAGCACGATACGAATATTTTTCAATACAAGCTTAATGCTTTGACTTAGATGACAATAACCTAAGAAAAGATTATGTATAGCCTTACAATGTCACGACATGCCCAACGATGTGGGTGGTCATTCGCTAATTGTTAATAAAACTGAATTTTGTAGGAAATGTTGATATTGAATAAAACATGAATTACAATTGTAAATAAGCTATAAGCATAGATTAAACTATTTTTAATCAAATTCGTATTTTCCATTTGCTTAAATTCTCTTCAAACACTTCAGCATTTTTTATATTTAACTTACTTCTATCTCATACTCTTGTCTAGCAATTAAGTATTTTAACTAACTTTAACCAAATACCATTTCTCAAATTCCTCAAACAGACTCGCTATCTAGTCTACTTTCATCTTTTATAAATACCTTTGCAAAGAGAAAAGAGCGTTCTTAAATCGAGAGTGAAAATAAATTTCTTTCAGTGAAAAAAAAATTCCAATGGTTAAATCTCGAGGTAAAAACACCATCAAAAGAAGAGAGCAGCCCTCATACTAACAAGTAAATAAAAACAAATAATCCACGAAGTACTTGGAAAGATTGAAACGTCAATCATGACTCCGCAAAACGAACAACATAAACAGAAATAAAAAATGACAGAAAACATTCTATTTTTCCATCTCCCCACTGCCCACCCCCTTTCCTCTTAATAGGGGCAGTGCCAGGTACGGTGGATATAGAATTAGATTTTGAGGCAGAAATACAGCTCCAAATGAATTGGTAAGGAGAAATGAAATAACAAACTAATACTTTGTTCTGGAACAGGAAAAAAGCTTTCCAACAAACGCACAACGAATGGTGTAACCTCCGGACATGGAAAACAATTCTTCGAGTAGCTTTTCACAAAACACCAAAGAAAAAACCGGTGTTAGGATTACTAAAAATGATTGGTCTGGAAGGCTTTTTTTTTCCTTGAGAGTCTCATACATTGCAAATATGAAAAGTGATGGCTCCAAATACTTTTAAGGGATGAAGTTACGTGGAACGACCTCTTTTAATCTCGCGAATGGAAATAATATGATATCCGTAAGAGGGTGTCTTGTACTACCGATGTCTGATGGCGTAATTGGAGTAAGAAAATGCATAAAAAACTTATTTATTCTTGTTTTTTCCACACACAAAAAACTGTTTTCCGTTAAGTATCAAATCTCACTATATTTTTGGAAGAAATATTTCTTTTAAAAAAATTATTTTGTAGTTTGTTAAAATATATTTTTAATAGAAATTATGTTTTTCTATTTCAATGTATTAAGTAAAATTTTATTATATTTATTAATATTAGACAGTTAATATCTTTATGTTCTTCTTAAGAATTCTTCAACTTTTGATTTGTTATAAACTGCTGTTTGTTAAAAATGCAACACTATGTGAAGGGTCATCAGAATTAAATGAAATGTTACACACAAAAGACTTGTATGGGTACAAATAAATGAATAAACTTTCAAAAAAGACAATATTAAGTGTCTAAAATTAGTATTTGGTGTAGCCATCACGCTCTGCAATGAATGCTGCTATACAATATGGCATGGAGTTAAACAGATGCTGAATGTCTGCTTGTGGAAGAGAATTGTTTGTATGCGCATCCAAAGTTCGTCTTTTGAAGCTGTAGAACTTCGATCACAAGCGAGACGCCGACCAACCAAATCCCATACATGTTCACTAGACGACAAATCAGCTAATAAGCAGTCCAAGGAAGAAGTTGCATGTGTTGGGAATCTCGAACATTCCTTGCAACATGTGGACGTGCAGTATCCTGTTGAAAGATGGCTCCAGGAAAATTTGAAAGAAGAGAATGACTTCGGGCTCTAGCACTTCACGGACGTACCGGTTGCTGTTCGGATTACCCTCAATTTGTAGCAGCTGAGATCAACCATAATACGAAATCGCCCTCTATATCATAACCCCGGGTGTTCGGCCACTATGACGTTCAACACTCTAAAATGCACTCTGGAAGGCAGCGTTCACCGGCATAGCATCTAACACAAATGCGGTCATCATGTTTCCACAAATTAAAGCGGGATTCGTCAGAAAAGACAACTTGTTGCTATTTAGCCAGCCAGGTTCTGTGTTCATCAGACCATTACAGACACAGTCTTCGACGGTTTGCCATGAAGGGGATCCTGTATAAAGAAATCCTTGCACACAGTTCACTGTGCAGCAGACATCGATGAATTAACGAAGCCGATATTAATACACCTGTAGCAGTAGAACAACGTGCTGCCAACTGTACGGTCAGTTACCGCCATGCAGACCAGCTGTCTATCATCGCGCGTTGATGTCATCTTCTGTCGTCCACTCCCAGTTTTTCGAGTTGTTTGGTGCTCGTTGGTCCCTGCTTCCAAACTCGCATCACTGTTGAACTGTTCCACTGAACATGAGCACTAGAAAATCCTCTTTCAGGAAGGCCGAAGATTCTCCCCCATTCAAACTCCGCAAGTTGTTTAAATTTCTCCCTATTTCTTCGTGAAGGAATACTTAGGTACCACTAAACGTTCGCCACTAACAAATAGCCATGCACTATTTTCAAAGTCCCGCTACAGCCCTCTATTTATACGTTTTCAGCATCAGTTCAGAGGGCGCTGCTCACACCACGTGTAGTCACTCGGAAATTTTACTACTTTGCATAACATCTTAAAATTGACAAATGCTGCAAATTTCATTTCATTCGGATTATTCTTTCATGGTGCTGCATATTTTACAAGCTTAAGTTTAGAATTCTTGTAAAGGAAAATAAATTTAAAATATAATGAAATTCCACATAATTAGCACATTTATTCTTTTCCTTATTTCTGTTCTTACTGATTTAGTTTATTCTTGTAAAATTATATCATTTTATCTCCTTAATGTTACATTATATATTAATTATATGAGACATTAATTTGACAACAAAATTGAAACAAATTCTAATAACAATAATATAAATCACTGAACCAAATTTTTTTCGTGAAACAAGAATATAGAAAAAATTTCTATTCAAATATGAGTACTTTATATTTCCAAATGCAATCCAATCCGCGTGCAAAATGAGAACGTCTTTTTTTTTTAAAAAAAATTTGCCGCAGGTTCAAAACCCGTCTATGAGTCGAATCTTGTTATTTTAAAACATGTTACCATGAGAGTGTAATTGTTGTCAAAAGGGTGGTATATTTTCGAAATCAATTGTTGTTAAGAAAAACAACAGTTATATTTGTTGTAACCCTATTTGAAGGTAACACATTTTGTCCATTCATTTGTTATCTTATACAATGTCTGTGCTTGTCATGCTTTGTGTGGCATTTTTTCGTTTGTAAAATCTCCGTAAAAAGAAATCCGTATACGGTACGTAATCGTCGACCTATATTTTATACCCAGGAAGGAATCGCTGTTAGGTGTTAATTTGCATTCAGACGCCCTAATGACTAAATGTAAATTTTATTTTAAAGAATTTATGTGACTTTTTTATTCTCTCTGAATAAAATCTCATTCAAGACACCCATAAAGCTAAAAGATTAAAATCGTTTGTGCACGGCTAACGGGAAATGTTAAAAAACCGTTTTTCTTAGACTACTTTTTCCCGAGATAAGCATTTCCGTATATAAAAGCCAACATTTTTTCTTTTAACTTTAAAAAGTTCCGAGAATATTCACGGCTTATGTACGGAAATATAAGGCAATTCTATGACCTAATAAGAAAAATAATGGGGATAATGAAACCTCAGAAATTTTCGTTGTCACTTTTTCTATGATAATGGAACAACAGAACTGACTTTCAAACCTTCATAGTGATTCGGAAACTATAAATATTCCTTTACTTTTCTTCATATAAATTTTATCTATTGTTATCTTAGATATAAACTAAACTCAGTGGCACAACAGCACATGAGGGCCAAAATCTATTGTGCCCATCTCAATATACGTGACATTGAGAAGCTGAGGTGCATGAGCAGATGGTCCGGTCAGGTGGTCATTCTGACGTGAAACCCCCAGTGCTTAGTTCCCAAGCAAGTCTAGTACTCATTTATCGACTCACTGAAGAGATGAAAAATTAAATCGAACCCGTGTCGTGGAAACGTGAAACGTTACCACTCAGGCACTGGGCTTTAATATCATATACATATATATATATATAACATAACAAAGTGAAATATAAAACCAAATCAAAGAATACTACTTATTTTTAATTACAAAATGGCTAATTCTAGTGAAATCATTACATTGTATCAAAATCGTAAGCTGATTGCAGTACTCTGTGTCATTAAGCCCAAATATTCAAAAAAAAAAATTTCTTTAAAACAAAAAAAAATTAATTACAAATCCTCTACATATATTTATTTTTAGAAAAACTCCATCTGAAACAGACAGTTCGTAAAGTTCTGAAAATTTTCGTTTTGTTCAAAAATAAACCCAATTACCATAAAATAATGAAAGTTAAGTTTAAAGAGTGTATTTCAAAATGCTTCTCCAAAAATTAAGAGTAAAGTAATGTATTTGTCCATTCTTATATATTTTAGAAATCTTTCAATATTTTTTACAACAAATATCATTTCATCAAGAAATAAAATAGAATATCCGAGACAGCCATTTTTAGAAAGATAAATTTCAAGCTACTTATAGTTTTCAAACTTGTTATATATATATATATATATATATATAACAAGATATTCCAATACATCAAACACAAATTACTTTGTTCAAAAGATCGTGAAATAACCATTTTGCATGCAGAAAGACGATTCAGCGTTTTGTTTTGCGTTGAACAGCTTCTGTAGGATTCTGCAGCTTTTATATACATCGACTATGAAACGTTATTTAATATTCAACAAAAATAAAATATGATTAGGTTTCGACATTTTCTTGTTCAAGTGATTTATCCGTCATACTCTTTTTTTTTTTTTTTTTTTTTTTTTTTTTTTTTTTTTTTTT
>BMAV01017346.1:168813-184453 GCA_019973955.1 Trichonephila inaurata madagascariensis | reverse complement strand
AAAATTACATAGAATAATCATTTTTACAAATACTCTGACGATACTTATATATATATATATATATATATATATAGCAGAAATATTCTTTAAATCCACTCTTCTCCAATATACATGTTAGCACGGATTCTATGATGAGTATTTTAGCGGGGAAGGCGAATAGTTTTATAGCATATATAAATTGCGTTTTCAGCGGATTGAGAAGATTATTATTTTTGTTCCAAAAAAATAGTTAATGTCAAAAGGTAAGTGTCTTTTTTTTTTTTGTATGCTAATGAAGCGATTTGACTATTTATTTTAAATCAACAGTGTGTATAATTAATGTTACGGCTGAATAACTTTAATTAATTAATTAATTAGCTCTAACTAATTAAATTTCCCAAAGTTGAGCATTTTGTTTATATATATCCCTTAATTTTCAATGTAGTGATTCAAAAAAAAAATATTGCATGAAAAAAACTGCAGTAAATCATAATATGGTAGATAAAGGGTTAAAAGAGAAATTCTTAAGAATTACTTATAAAACTTAATTTCCATCTTTTTCAGAAAATTTTGTTATTATTACATATGAACTATTACTATTTGATTATAATTTTTTTTTAATCTCAGTCAATATTATTCCTCCAGATTGCAGCACCATTAGATAAAACAGCTTTTGCTAAATACGTGGTGAAGATTTAACTTAACTAAAATATATGCTAGTTAGATATCAACATTCCTTTTACACTGGTTTTAAGATAAATTCTTACCTATTATATTCAATTTTTAATGAAAAGTGTAATTGCAAATTTAATGCGATTAAAAAGTTTTTAATTTTAATTTAAAAGGTGTTTTGCAACTGAATATTGTGCTTCTGTCATAAGTATAATATATGCATATTTATATTAATTGTAGTTATTTAATAAAAAGTAACTAAAATAATAACTAAATATACCTAAATAATTTTATATTACTTGTTCATTTTCAAAAATTTGTTTGTTATCTAGATTCTACATGAAATTAATAAGAACTACTTTAAAAATCAATGAAAAATAACTTCGCCTTAGCTCTTCGTCAACAGAAAATATGAAGGTTGAAACAAAAGTGAATCCTGAGATATAAAAAGAGTGTCTTACACAAATTTTTAAAGAAAGATATTCTTATAGTCACCGAAGGGAAACATATATGGCCAACCACAACAAACAATCTTATCCAAAACCATTGTCCCATGTTAAGGTTTTAAAATGGGAAAAAATCCTTTTACTCAAAGATTTGCCAAAATGAAACTTTTCTCGAGATAAACATAAAAGCCTCGTAGTTGTAGTAAAATTTTTGATAATTTAACTTTATTTCATTTTTTTCCTTGAATTCCTCATTATTTATATGTGTGAGAAATGTATATTATAACATATTTTTTAAAAAGTAACTTTATTATTGGTGAAATCCAGGACTCAAAAAAAAGGATCCCAAGTACTGTTATCTAAGACAATAGCTTATTTTTAGGCTTTAAGGTCACCTACTACGTTCGGAACCGTGAATTTGCAAAAATCTTATAAATAGATAATATTTATGATATTTAGTGTCACTTAGATTAGAAAATGTATATAAAATTGTTTTAAGAATATTATTACAATAAAAAATTATTTAAGTACAATATTTTGACAAACAAAGAACATAGAAGGACCCATTTTCAAAACATTCTTTTATGAAAAATGCTTCTATTATAATAATACTTTGCCTATATATATCTCAGACCTCTGTACAGAGTCCGAACAAGAATTTTTGAAATATATAATTTAGAAGTGGATTTATCCATATTTTAATTCAATAGAGGGGGGGGAGAAATCTTAAGAAGAGAACGCCAATAATTATTTCAATTAGTAGTAACTCTGAAAATAATGAGAATTTTTCAAAATTCCTAGTTCAGACTCTTTGGCGAAGTCTTTAATTTTTATAAGCAAAATATTATTATTACAGAAGAATTTTTTATAAAAGGAGAACGTTTTGAAAAAAGGTTATTCTAAGTTAATTTTTTGCCAAAGTATCGTATTTAAATCATTTTTTTTTTTTTTGTTATAATGTCGTTAAAAATTTTTTATAAATGTATTCTAATCTAAGTGACACTAAATGTCATGAAAATTATCCATTTATGCACTTTTTTAACATCACGGTTCCGAACGTAGTCGGATACCTTAATGGTCTTAAGTATCTCAGTCCGTTAGGTAGCAACGTCTTAATTCTTCAAAGTTTTAATCGTTCTATTTGTAGACAAGCAATCACATTGTCATAAAAACTCGGAGTGACGCAAAAACAAGACTCAAGATTTTGACATCCACTGATAGTCGGTACGTGACTCATTTGGTGGGGCACCACGTGCTGGGAGAGAGACACGTCGAGCAAAAACAAAGGAAAATTCGTAAGTGGCTTCGTTTGAGACAAGTACTTCGTCGAAAGCAAAGCTGAACGTGACTATAAAGAATAACAGTAAATTAATGAACACCAGTGCCGTGCCCTCCCCCTCGCGAAGTAACGATTTTCACCCGGGATTAAGCTTGTTTCGGCGTGAAGATGCATCGGAAACGAAATATATGTTGAAAAAAATAAGATGCTTTTGTTGCATGGAAGGAAATACATTGGAATTAGAACAATAAAAGCAGACACATTGTAAACTTTTTACTTGACATTCTTCTTGTGTGTGTGTTTTTTTTTTCAATTCCTACTATTAGTTCACACTCACCCTATATTTATTTATATATATATTTTATATATATATATATCTTGTTCAAATTTTCGATCTTTAATAAATACTTTCTATTCATCCACTCAAGTTCAAATACATTTTTTTAAAATTTGTAGTGGATAACACTCGATGCTAATAGATTTTTTTCAAATATTAGTTCATTCATTAGATTTAATTAATGAATAAATAGTAATAAACAAAAATAATAGCCCCACACCACACATAAAAAGGAAAATCGCTCGTTGTGATGGTGCGTTGGACTTCTAATCCAAAAGTCGTGAGTTCGAAGCCCACCTGGAATGGCCTAATTTCTGAGAATGTGATTTCCTTTTGCTATACTGTTTTATTGAAATAATTAAAGTTAATTGATGAATAAATAGTAACAAAAAAATAATATTCCATCACCCTATATAGAAAGGAAAATGGAAAATTTCAAGTTAAATCATTTTTTATTTTGCCACTAAATAATGTGATTTTGACATATGTAAATACATAGTTAGGTTAATCATAATTATTTAATAAAAAGTAACGAAAAAAGAACTTTTCTTTGTTGACCTAAGTAGGAATTGATTTTTTAAAAAAAAATTTATATTACTTGTTTCAACAAAGGCCATGTATAAAGACTAATTTGTTAAAGCAGGCTTCGTTATTAAATGTAAAATTTTAAATATAAATTATTGCTATTAAGGCAAGAGTCGGGGCAATTATTTTGGCCTCGAGGACCTAATTGTTGAAGCGGAGAATACCGGAGGGCTGAACATTTTTTTTTAAATGATTGCATTCATTTGCAAACTTTCATCTCAGAAAAGATATAAACTGTGTCAAACAAATTAGTAAATCAAAGTTTAATAAAATAGTGATGTTTTTATTCAATTTGTTTCATAGACGATAATTTTACATCATGTGTAGCTGTAAGAACATTTAATTTTAGAATCAGTGTACTGAGACAAATATACCCTATCATACTTCTCTACATTTTTTTTAAAACCAGAAGTGAGATTACTTATTGGAATTCTCATCACAGCCTTCAAGTTAATGTCAAACAACTAATATCTACCTCTTGTTGATCTTCATGCAAGAAAACTTTGCTCAAAAATATATATCAATCAAATGTTGAGAACAGTTTATCTGCATTTGTTTTTCTGATTGTATTGATGGGTTGCATGTAGCCTGTAGATCGCTACTTGCCTCTTTTTTTAAGGGATATACTATCATAACTTTTTAAATTTGAAATATATCTTATTTGTATAATACTGCATTGAAAATAATTGTAAATTTTTTCAAACATTTATTTTACTCTACCTGGAGGGTCAGAAGTAATTTGATGTTTAACACGGAAAGTTCATCGTAAAACCAAATCGTCAGTGAAATTCTAATTTTGACAGAAATATCACTACTTAAATGCTTCTTCACTCGATCTAATCTAGCAATGTAGATCCAAATCGTCGGTTAAAATATTCGTTTCCCAAAGTTCAGCAGTATTAATACTGAAGTCCAATGTATACTAAATTAAGTCTCTAATAAATTTGAATAAAAAATTCAAAAAGTGAAGTACTATTTCTGCTGTTTTTGCCTGATTGTCGTGTATATTTTGTTTGATAGTCAGTTTAACAGTATGTTTTATTAGTTTTATTGCATTTCCACTTCATATAGGGCTTATTTATTTTGGTGGACATGTTTAGAATTCAAGCAAAAGGCATTTTTTATTGTTAATATGTAAAAGTATCTTTAATCGTTGTCATTTGAGCAAATAATGTGGTGAAAAATTACCGGTTTTTTTCCCCCCAAAAGTACAATAATCTTCTCTTACCATTGTAGCTGACAAGCAACATTTCAAATCTGCCCTTAAGAAATTTTCAGATTTTCCCCAAATCTAGTCAAGTTGTTTTTCTGCATGTTACAATTAGGAATATTTTAATTTTAAAAATATACACACACACACATCTTTTAGTAACCATTTTCTTAGAATATCTGACTTCTTTTATAATCTTCCAAAGATTCAAGTTAGTATAAAAAATTAGGCTGTATAGATGTGTTATCGTCTCCAGTAACTCTTATAGAGATAAAGAATTGAAAATGACATTTTTCTCTTAAAAAAAATCAGGAGAAATAAAAACTTCTGCACATTGAAAGTATTTACCTATGAAGTTAGTCTTTTTTCAATGAGATTATTTCTATGCTCTAATAGTCACTTTAGAAATAGTCTTTCATCAAAACATGAAAAACAGGAGAATAATATTAAGCAACATATATTTCATATAAATATCCTGATGTAGCACAAATATGTTATACTTCTAAAAGCTTGTATTTCTTAATTTTACTAATATATCACAGGGCATTTACATTACTCTCTTAAGTTTTGTATATTATTAGTTATTTATAAATATATATAGTATGGGTATCAGCTAATAATCAGAACTTCATTAAAGAGAAAAAAGTTACTAATTCAGAAATTATATTATAAAGGTTTAAATGAATCAACAATTATGTAACACAAATTATATTTTACTTTTTCTATATAATAAGTATAGCAATAATCTAATACTGATATACATATAGAGAGAGAGGAAAAAAGGAAAGATATTCTAATAGTTAATATAGTTTAGAATATATAAATATATTCTAATAGTTTTATTATA
Organism: Trichonephila inaurata madagascariensis; assembly: GCA_019973955.1. Taxonomy (NCBI): domain Eukaryota; kingdom Metazoa; phylum Arthropoda; class Arachnida; order Araneae; family Nephilidae; genus Trichonephila; species Trichonephila inaurata. Next base: position 179,098 of record BMAV01017346.1, on the reverse strand, counting down.
TATAGTTTCCCTGAAGTATTTTATTTGGCCGATTAATGCAATCTACAAATTGCAGCTTGTTAGCAAGAAGTTTCTCTATTATATAAAGGAAAAAAAATAATATGTAAATTTTCTTTTACCCTCTTTATTTCGAACAGTTCATTTGGAATCTTTTCGATTTCCAAAAATTCCTCTGATTTGTTATCTCGAGAGTCCCATTTGTTTCAAAACTGTTCTATGCCTTTTTTATTCAAAGATTCTTATTCGAACGAATTTTTACCTTTCAAAATAACAGGGGAGGAAGATATGAATATTAAATATAAGATTAAAATTTATTTACTCAAGCACAGAAATATGAAATCATATGTTTTATGATTCTATTTCCCTGCACTTATCTTTGAAATCCATTGAAGTTTGAATCATAATACTGTGAGAAAATTTTCATGAAAGATTGTTTGAATTATTTAATCTACCATACCCAAAACTATCATCAGTTCCAAAATTTTTCAATCATCTTTCATGTCTTTCGTAAAAGACGAAAGTAATCTTCAAAAGAAATTCGCGAATTTAAGAAAGAAGGAAAATTAAAATCCTTTTAATATAGAAAAAGCAGAATATTAAGTTCTGATTACGATAAAATTTTGATTAAAATTAATTTAATGGTATACATTGACAGGCAAATTTTTTTGATTATTTTCCTACTACATATTCTCTCTAGGGCTAAATTTTTTCACAAAAGAAGAAAACAAATGTTGTGGCCGGAAAAGTGTTTCTTAGTGTTTGGGGCTTACAGAAGTACGCGAAATCAAACGAGTTAATGGTAGATTAAGTAAAAAAAAATATTGTGCTATTCTTTATAAGATTAGATACCAAAAAATCGTATAAAACAGTTGCCTTTAAAAAAGTCCGTTCTAAATGCATTTTCCAAAGTCAAATAATTTTAAAAAATTTTAATGAATTTTCTTTCTATAACCTAAAAAAATCAATCAGTCAGTGAAATGAAAATATGATTGGATTGTCGCAATTGATCCTACCTTACAATCTCTTTTCCATAAAATAAATGTCAATGACTTCTGAACAGAATTGAAAAATTTCGAATTCAGTGTTCAAACAATATTTTGCCCATCCTCTTTTCCTAAAAAGAAGCTTTATTTCCTGAGCGTATACTAACATTAAATATAGAAACAAGTCATATAAAAAAAATTAAATCAATTCCTACTTAAGTCGTCAAAGAAAAATTTTATTTCAGTTACTTTTTATTAGATAATAATAATTGATATAAATATGTACATACATTTGACAGAATTACAATATGGCAAAAGTGGCAAAATTGAAAGCGATTTTTCTTTCTATATAGGGTGTTACAATACATCGTCACGTCTAACTATTTTTGCACATTCATACAAAGCTTTACCATGATCATTAATGTAAATCTTTTCAAACTCCTGTTATGTATAAATAAATTTATTACAGCAACGCAAAACACTTTATATTGTATATATAGAGAGAGAGCCAGAGAATGAAACATTTTTGCTTCAATCGCAGAGAATATGAATAAAAACAGCCGAATCATTTTTATTTATTTATTGATGTATAAAAATAGCATTAAAATGAAATCTAAAATGAACACTATTAAGTTAAGTCGTTTGATTCCTCAGCTAACCTAAGAAAAGCCTTAAGGGGGTCTGGCACATGAATTTTTGAAAAATTATCGATTTTGACTTTTTTACATTTTTAAAAGTTCAAACATTTCTGCTTAAAATGATATATGATCTATAGAAATGCAATAATTAGAAGTATTTTTATTTATTTTTTAAAAGTAAACCACTCTCATTGACAAATTACAAATTTGTACTTTAAAGCCTGTTTTCTCAAAATGCAATATTTTTCTCTTAATGAACCTTTTTCCTCAAAAACTAACTAATGTAGGACCCTCAAAATTTCAGTGAGCATACTTTCAACATGTTTACACATTTTAATGGAGGGAATAAAATATATCTAGCGAACTGTTTTAAATAATGTATTTTTAAACTAAATTTTAAGAAAAAAATTTGGCATTTTTTTAAAAACTTATAATTATTTTAATTTTTAACAAAAAGACAAAACCCTCCATTAAAGTCTTACTGATAGTACATATAACCTATTAGTAGCTAGATGTTTCTGAGAAAAAGGGACATAAACTTACGTAATTTAACATGGGCTCCTATGGAAGGGCAGGACCCCCTTAAAAAGAATTTCAAGGAATGGAAAAGAGTTTATAAAAAAGGAGAGAATATTGTAAAGGAGAAATTCAATCAAGAAGTACGAAAAAGTAAAGATCGCTGCGTTAGTTTCACGGGAGATTAGATCTTCTGATTTTAAAACATAATGATATATAAGACGACTGAAATTTCTGTGTGAAATATAAATCTTCTATTAACTTCCCTATAGACCCCATTAAAACTTTGAGGTTTTCTATATAATAAACAGTATTTACCTCTACTTTTTTCAACGTTTTTGATGGAATTAGGTATAATACTTAGGAATGTATCGGCACATCACAGCCACAAAGCTTGGAATTTTAACAATTGTATAGTCAAGACTAAATGGTAGCATGAGTGAATATTAACATCGCACTGTTCCGCTACTCGAGGCCTTTTTGTGGTGAGGAACCTCGTCATTTTAAACCATGATTAAGATGACACCTGTGAACTGGCGCATCCCTTTCCTAACTACCACACGAACGGGAGGACATTTGAGCTCTCGAGAGATTTCCCGTGCATCACTCCCCAACACGATGGATCTTCAGCAGTACTAGGCTCGAACTCATGACACGTCAGCCACGAGTTCGTTATCTCGACCACTAGGCTACCACGGCCACAGCTAAATGGCCGCAGTAGGGAATAGTCATAAAAGCGAGTTCGTGGTCGACGTTGTCGATAGAGTCTTACTGCCATTGCAGACTCACTGTGTAAAAGTACTGATGCACGTTAAATTTTTCGAGAATCAAAACCCGCACGTTCGCATGATGAGAAATTTTACAGAATGAGGTACTCGCTAAGGGGCCATCCTTGTCACTTGACAATAGTTCAAATTTACGATATTTATCGCTAACTGCCATCGCATTTCTTTGTAATGTTTGTAAAAATCAAATTATGTGTTAAGAGGCTCGAAAGAAAATTTTGAGAAATACTCTATGGAAATATGTTTATGCTAGATGGTTTATATCCAATAAAAGCATTTAAGCTTAAAATTACACATTTAATAACTTTTATTATCACTCTGATCTTATAACACACAAATATATAAAAACATGTGATTCCTTTTCCATAAATATACTACGCCAAGTTTATTATTTCTTTCTTGGGGGAAAAAAACTTATTTTCTGTTCTATATCAGTAATATATCACAAATTAAGATTACTCAGGCTGAAATTCTATTTAAAATATTTAAAACTCCCAATTTTCAAATTTGTGAATCTGATATCTCTCGATTTGGTTCTAACACTACTTCATTTTTCTCCTTAATGAGCTATCCATATTTTTTTTTCCTTTTTTTTTTTTTTTTTTTTTTTTAAAAAAAAGAAAACAATGGAAGACGACAAGGGGAAAAATCGAAACCCAAATAAAACCAGTTAACAACCTGAGTCATTTCCATACATTTCATTGAGGTCATTACGTGCCGACCGTTGCAGTCGCAGTTAAAGCACGTCCGACTTATCCGCTCCACATTTATCCACCACTGGGGGGCAGAATCAAAGAAGTAAAGCGAAAATAAGTAGCGGAATGGAAAAAAAGAACCTCCCTCACTGGAGAAAACGATAAAAAGAAATCGCAAGAGAGGAGGCGAGAACTTTGGTTTAGCCAAGGTGGAGTAACCCTGGGGAACCCTATGTTGGGAGGGTGGGGGAATTAAATAGAAAAAGGGGCTTGGATGACGAGGGGGGGGGGTAGCGGTGACCTCTGACGGGAACAAGCTATGACGACGTATCGAACGATATTGATTCTTTTTTTTTCTGCGACCCCTGTTTTCGAGAGAGCGTGGAACTTTTACTCCACTATATTTCTCAATATTCCTTTCTTTTCCCCGCCCTCTCTATATATCCATGCCCTCAAAAACGCGCTTTTATCTAGAAAAAATAGTGCACATGTATGGAGTTGCGTAACGCTTTAGTTTGTATAAGACTAAACGTACAGCGAATTGGGGGTGCTGATTGGTTAAGTTTGTAAACATTGTGTAAAGTGAAGGAATGATTTAAGTCAGTGCTTCTCAAACTTTCCATACTTGCGACCCAATTTTCAATCATAATTTTCATCGCGATCCCTCCCATACAATAACAATGTATTGAATTCAATAATAATATACTTTGACGTAAACTAAATCATGACTTTAATTATAAACCGTACAAATTATCAAGATAAGTATTAAATTGTGTATATAATTTTATGACATTCCCATAGGGTCAATGGTAATTATTAAACTTGTTCTTACTGTTAAATTAATTATGAATTACATTGTGCAGTGCTGATACATTTATAAGTGTATTACATCAGTGTAAATCTGTATTTTATGATGTCAGAATGTATTTTGTTTTGCTTCCTTTCAGTAAATTATTAATTTTTTTAAAGAATAATCTTTTGTTTTCGACTTGTCAATATACTCGTGCACCCCTTGTAGGGTTGTCAAGCCCCCCTAAGGGGGCGCACCCCACAGTTTGAGAAACACTGATTTAAGTCAAAATTTAAAATTCTGTCACTTTGAAATGAAAAAAGAAATCTCTTATATATATGACACTTATAAAAAATTTATTAATTTTATAAAGTAACATATTCGTTTGAAATGTTTTAAAATCCCTCAGTTAATATAAAAAGAAGTTTAACATTTATTCGGAGACATTTACACTAAATTATGTAAATCCTCCTATACAAACTAATTTTTTACGTTTATTTGAAGGTAATGCGAAAGAATGTAAATTTTATAAAAATAATAACTCTTTAAACTATATTACTTTTAGTAATTTTTTAAATTTAACTATAATTTAAATCATTACTGACATCAGTCTAGTGATTCTATCCCATGGAAAATTGTAAATTGACCACAAAAAGCCAGTTGAAACAAACAGAAACAGATTTTTTAAAAAATGTATGACACGCAACTTAACGAACAATTTACTAAAGGGGGAGAAATTCTTCAGTACTATTGTTATTCGAATGACTGAGAATGAATAAAGTATTTCAACTGAGACAAAATTTTTCTAATTGAATGTCAGCGATATTAAAGAAGGTAAACAAGAAGAAGCCAAAATTTTTCTGGAAATAAAAATGAGGATTTTAAGTGAAAAATTTTGTGTGTGGAGTATTCAAAAACATAAAAGATAGAGTTCATTTATATGAAACCCTTTTCATATGAAGTCTTACAAAGTAGTTATTGAAAATGAACTTACCATCATCAGAAAAATAACAATCCTCAAGAAATATTTCTAGAAGTTCACTTTTTAATATGAAATTAATGTATTCTTGTACATCTTTTTTCTTTCAAATTCATCTATTCAGAGAATATAATTATTTTCTAATATATACGATTGAATAACAAGTACACTTACTTTGATTTTTATAGAAGCTTTTAACTATTTCAATCCTCTTAAACTGAAAAAAAAATTTACATAATAAGCACATATAAAGAATTTCCAAATTGCTCATTCACGATAGAAAGCGAGTTATAAATATTTTAGTTTACATTTTCATAATTTCATGAGATCAACATTAAGTTAGATCTACACGACTACATTTTTAAAAATAAAAATCGCATCTCGAATTATATTTCAAACATTTTATTCATATTTGGCTACATCCTTCTTTTATCAGGATAAACTTCGCAACTCAGGAAAATAACTTTAGTTTAGGTTAGTTACTTTCGTAAACAAGAGGTGCTTTAAAAATTCATTACATTTCTATAATTTTAAAGTAATGCTCAAAGTTTAAATCTGTACTGAAACATATGAAAACGTTCTTATTAGAATTCCAACATAATGAGCAGCAATGATATAATTTTGATATAATGATAAAAGGATTATAACTCTCTCTCTGACATTATTTTCATGTGTGCTTAAAGGATATCGATTATTATGATGGAAATTAAGTCATTATTTCTTCAGAAATTACTAAGGAATGATTAAAAGAATGATTACTGCAACACAGCATTCGCTGAAGTGAAAATATCGATATGCAAAGAACAAAAATTAAATTTAGTAAAAAAATTCTTAATTCATGATTTTTAATTATCCCATTATGAGGTTAAGCATCACAGTAGAATAATGGGCTAAATTCATGGCGATCACGTGATACAGGCTATCACGTGCTCTATATTGGATTCAGAGCTGCGATCAGTCTTGTAATTGCTGTTCTACTTGTAAATAGATACAATTTCAAGTTTCCTAATTAGGTAAAAATGTTCAAGTATTTTAAAATTCTTTAAAAAGTTTTTCAACATTAAAAAAAAATTCTTGTAGTTTTTGTGTACTTCGAGTGTAAACTTTTCACCCATGTGAATTATTATTGTTGGCAGAAACTATGTAAATTTTAACAGGAAATTTCTGTAAAACCAAAAGGTGGTAACAAGGAAGGGCATGAATTGATTAGATATAAACACGTAATTTCAATCATCATGTGACTATGACGTTACGTGAACTAAATGGCTGGAAGCACGAGATTGTAATTATCACGTGACTAATGATGTCACATGATTTTAGCCGAATGAAGTTACTGTTAGTTTTATTAAGGGACTTCAGAATATAATGCCCAGTAAGAAAATTTAGAAATTTACAAATAAAATTAGTACAGTTGTTCTAAAAGTTAGAACTTAAAAATAATTTTATGCTTGTTTTTCCTACAAGTTTCAAACTTTATTGCACACTTATAATTTCATCAATTTTCGTCATTTACGTTTCCTATCACTCAAATAACATAATGATGAAGCGTCACGCATTCTGCTTCATTTTTTGCAAAATGTGTGTTTATCATGCATTCAGAATATTTCTCCGATTGATATTCATTATGAATATAAATCATGTGAAAGATGCAAAAACATTTGTGCGAAAAAGTCAATGAATAATATTTCTATCTTCTCATATATCTGTAAAATGTTTTTTGCTATAAATAAGTATATCACATGAAACGACGCGATTTTAAGAGCAAACAAGATTTTAAGAGCTTTGCATATACACTTTTTCGTGCTTATCACGTTAAGATTTTACAGGAGTTAAATATACCAAACTGGGAGAAGCTAATAGGTTAGTTCCACTGGTTCCACTATTTATTTCACAAAAACATCGACATCGTGAACGAAACTTTTTTCGATGAAGCATGTTTTCTTGTAATTTGTTACATGGATATAAAAATTCTACATTTAGTCGATGACAAATTCCCATTCATTAATGGAAAAAAATTTTACATTCTCAAAAAAGAAAAAAAAAATGGTTAACATTATTCTTCATCAGCAAATGGATCACTTGATCGCACTTAATATAGACACGCTACATTATTCGCATTTTATACAAGGGACTTGGGAACAATTTGCTGTATTATTAACAGTTAATGAAGAGTTCCTTGACTCCGAAAAGACGGTGCAATATACCATACGAGTAAAGAAATATTGAACATTCTTCGATATTTTTTTGGAAATCAATTCATGAAAGAAAAAAAAATCTTTGTAAACCTTGTAAGTTTAACTGGACATCCGTGGATTTTTTATGGGAATATTTTAGAAACAAAGTTTATCAAAATAAACCACGTAAGAAAATTAAGGATATAAAAATTTTCATTTCTCAAAGAACACACTGAAGTCACTGAAAAACCAAATAAATCTATCTGAATATATGATTTAGAATGCCACAAAGTAGGACATTTTTGAAACAATTCGATTCTCGCGATAATCTATACAAAGTTAGAGAATAGAGGTCAATAATATAGATTTACAGTTTTATTGAATCATTAATATTGCATCATTTAAAGATCTTTCTTGATATAAGTATTGACAACATAAAATATAACTATTTTTTCAACGAAAACATTAAAAATTTAAACTATACATATATTATTTATCAATATCCATTAAAATAAGAAATAGACAACTTAAAATATATGTGTTTCTCCTCATTATAATTAAGTAAAAAGATAAATAAAATCTTAATGCGAACCCAAGTGATTGCATCGCTCTACTTTCATTTCTCAAAATCAAAGGTATAATTTGTGACTTTCAATTTGACACGATACTGAGCATTCAGTTGGGAATTAATTTCTTTGCGAATTCGAAATTTTTTCATATGAGGAAAGTTTTTTACTTAGATATTTAGAACCAAAAGCGAAAAGCAGAGTACATGCAATTTTCTCTCTTTAAGCAATTAAATCTCTCCAGAAATGACATTCAATAGTTTACAAAATAGTTTTGGAGTTGTCTTTCAAAAAAATTTTTTTTTTTTTTTTTTTTTGAAATTTTTTAAACGTCCGAAATTTTGAAGAGGTTTGTCAAATAAAGTCTATAGAAATTTATCAGTTTCCAACCCTTCAAAAATGGACAAATTTGTACGGTAGGGCAGAGTGCCACTAAGAATTTTACCACGGGTCACGTGTGGCACACGTGCCAAAGGTTGCGAACTCCTGATCTAGAACCATAAAAGTTCGATCCTAGAGACGCTGAAGACCCGCCTTTCAGAGGAGGCTGCTTCACGTTAAATATGTCGAGGCTTAAACGTCCTTCCGTCGGTGTTGTGTGGAAGTTAGGAGGGGTCGCGGTGCCAGCTCAAGTGTAGTTCTCATCACTTGTCCATGGTTCAAAATTTTAAGGTCCGTCCCCAAAAGCCCAAATGCAACTTAAGAGTACTAGGACATGCCCCAAAGAGTAAAATGCCAAAAGTAAGACTTTGTTTATGGGACATATATTTTTAAAAATTTCCAATTGAGCTTAGATATTTTGTGATCTTAATAAAAATACTTTAATTATTCTGTAGAAATACAAAAATAATTTTTTAGTTCAATTTTTTTTTCTGTTTAGTTTAAGTTGGGGATAATTTTTTGAGATCTCGTAATACATGCTTGTGTTAGGTACCATTTTTTAAAAAAGTATGTCTTAAATATGTAAAATATTTTTTGCACATATATAAAATAATACACAAAATATAGTGAACCTATTTTTCAGTAAAATATTAAGATAGTTTCTTTAAAAAAAATTAGAAACCTTCATAATTTCAAATATTTCTATCCCCCCCCCTTTAACACATAAAACTATTTTTAAAAGCATTGTATTACTTCGATTAAAAAAACAGGTTCACTATATGCAAAGGTAACCTGCATAGAAGTATAAAAAACTTTAAACCAAATAGTGCAATAATTTTTTTTGTAAGTGTACCTAAAAGCAAAAAATTATGCTTTGGAGAAAAAGTGAAAAAACTAAGCATTTGTAAGCCTGTGTTTACATTGTCAATTACTTTTTTCATATTTTAAGGTCATTGTATCAACTAGCATATAAGTGTTAAAAACATTTTTAGATTCAGAAAAAAAAATTCACTATTTTTTAACACTTAAATTGAAAAATCCATTTTTTCAAGGTGTATGATGTCCTGGTTCCCTTAATGGTGTGACATTAATATAACTCGCCCTCTCTCACTAAAATCATGAAATGTGTATCTTGAAATATGCACAAATGAATTCAGTGCGTCCAAGAATTGGCAGACATTTTAATGCTTATTACAAATGTAAATTCTAAATTTTTCTGACTTTACATTAGAAGTGCTTTTCTCCATTAGCGTAAAAGTAATTATTTTAAAAATTGTTGTTTTTGCATAGTAAATTCGCGAGTCATCAGTGAAGGAACTTTTTGGATATACCCGGTATTACTTAGAAAGTTAATGTATGCAAATCACGCAATTTTTATGAAGGAGTTATGCTGTGTAAAATTCTTAAACGTGATTGAAATTTTAAACTGGTTTCTATTTATTGTAGATTCTTTCTAAATGTCAAAATTCCCTGTGTATAATTATCCTGAAATTTGACAAATTATTGTAGGGACAAGTTCTCAACCAATTTAAAAATTTCTTTGTTTAAGGTATCCGACTACCCTAAGATCAAGGGTTTTTTTTAAAAATTGACAATTTTTTATGATTTTATTTTATATAGACCATTTTATTAGCTTCATAAAAATACCAAGTCTTTTATGTTCCATTCACTAGAACAAAAACTACAAGTGTTTTTGTAAAAGCTGGGGCTATACGTTTACATAAGATGTCAAACATTAAAATGCATTTTACTCGAAATGTGTTTTTTTTTTTTTTTTT
>BMAV01017346.1:154362-168713 GCA_019973955.1 Trichonephila inaurata madagascariensis | reverse complement strand
TTTTTTTTTTTTGTTTGTTTGTTTTTTTTCGAAAAATTCAAACGGGACAGGGAGTGAATATTAACGTCACTCTGTTTACATACTCGAGGGCTTTTGGTAACGGACCACGTAATTTTGAACCATGGTCAAGTGACGTGGACGACACCTGAGCTGGCACGCCCTTCTCCTAACTACCACACCAACAGGGGGACGTTTCAGCCTCGACAGATTTAAGGTGCATCTCTGCCCTACACGGCGGGTCTTTAGTGGTACTGGACTCGAACTCATGACATGCTTACCACGATCCGATACCTTGAACACTGGGCTACCGCAGCCTCTTCAAACGGGGACAGTGATTGCTAAAGAAGTTTTTAAAAATAATTTGCTGAAACTTTTTGTGGATGTTCTGCATAACAGTAGAAGTGTTTTAAACTTCAGATTTATTAATCACAGTTTTGTTACAAAATTTACAGTCCTTTATGTGAATATAATCACTGTTTTTTTAAGCAATTTCATATAATAGCTAAGATAAAATGCTCTAGTTTTTGTAAAAATTAAAATGTCTCTTATCCTGGAGATCATTTCAAAAAGAAATAGCAAAGTGATACATCAAAATTTTTAAAAAAATGAGAATTTATTCATTTACTGTTCCCCTACAAAGCGGGCTCTGTTTATGTAATTTTTTTGTCAATTTTTACCTATTTTAGTAGTAATAATTTATTTTTCTCTTCATAATTTTAGCCTTTTTTTTTCTTAAAATGTACTAAATAAATCTAAAAACCGCAAAAAATTCTCCATATCTTCATTTTTCAAAAAAAAAGCTATCGCAAGTAGTCGGATACCTTAAAAAATGGATGTGTACTTTTTTGTTCAATTTATACAAAGCTCAACCATGGCTACTTTTAATGTATAAAAACTTCAGGGCATTTTTGTAATCAAAATTTATGTTATTTAGACAGTTTGCTCAATTTTTTTATCAGTAAGCCATCGAAATTAATTATTCACTAATTTAAAATAACAAATGTTGTTGTGTGTGTATTTAAATTTTAAAGCTTATTTTACATAAACATATCTTTGATATGAAACTATTTTTCGAAATACAGCTTATTAAAAGAAATTTGCTTAAAATCCTTTCTCTTATAGACTAACTATTTTAACAGTTTTGAAAGCTTCCTTATTTAATAAATTACAGTTTTAAAAAACTAAAAACCTCACTTTTATAATTAATCGAACTAAAAAGTAAAAATACTTTTTAATGTCATTGTGGTATAAGCATGGGGGAGCTCGATCTGAATTGTTATAATTTCTTACTATTCTATTCTGAAATGCAGAGTTAGTGTAAAAATGTAGTACAGAGTACATCCCCCCTATAAACACACACACTCTTTTACCACAAGGACATTAATTTTCTCGTTAATCATTTTATTCTTATACTAAGAATTATTTTTACATTTTAGCTGGATTAACCATAAAAACGTGTTTTTTAGTTTTTTTAAACTATCATTTATTCATTGATAAATTAATCTTAAATGCGTCATTTTTTTAGAATCTAGAATACCCATTGGCATCATATCAGTTCACCGAAACGGCCTGGTTTGCAAAATGCAGAATTAGCCAACTGAAGAAAAGGTGGAAGAGCTTATCTTGAAATATTTCATGCAAAACATATTTGATATTTTTCACTAAAAAACCTCAGTATTCTTTCTGAATCTTGCATCAGCAGTAGGCATAAAAGAACATGTCTTGAATTGAAGAGTTTGTGAGAAATTATTTTTAATCTGGTGACCTCTGAATCAATTCTCAGGTGTTTTGGTCAAATGAAGCAATAAATAATGTTTCATTCCAAAGATCCGACAAGAGAATTAACACATTTTTTGTGTTTGTTGTATTTGTATTAACCATGAGCGTTTTCATTTTAGAGTTGTAACTTAATCTTTTAGTCGCAAAGTCTGAAATTAGTTGCCAAATCTGGAAAAAAGAAATCATTAATCTCGATGGTCCTAATCAGGGCATTGGAACAAAATCATTAAATTATTGTATTGTCATCAATCTTTGATAAGTGTGCAAAGTTTCAAATTAATTTGAATTTTTAAAGTGGGTAAGAATCGAGTTCAAAGAATCCGTTACACACAGGTGAAGCTAATAAAAGCATGTTAATAAAAAAATTACTAGTTAATTTCTCTTCCTTTACGCAATTTTAAATTCAAATTATATTACAGAATTTCTCCTTTTATCTATATATTAAATTAAATTTATTTTATCATTTTTTGAAGAAAGCATTTTCTCTTGTTGAAAATATATTAATATTGAATAATCTATGAAAACATGATTTGCTCGGGAGTGATACCAGCTAACTATTTTACAAGCCCTGTTACCACCGAGCACTACTTCCTTACAAAAATATATCTTAGAAACAGACTAAAACTCGAAGTATTTATTATATGCTTGTGCCTTTTAATCCAACCCGAGACGCACTTTTCTTCCTTCTCCTTGTTTTTCTGAGACGAGCCGAGGTCAATGAGCCATGACTCTAGAAAACTTTACCTCACCAGACTGAAACAAAACACACGAGTAAATCCTGATTACTTAAGAGAGAAGGAAGAGCAGTGATTGTTGAAACATGATGCTATAAACTTGCAACGATTAACCGATCATAATAAATAAGTTTTAAAAAGATCGGAGATGGATCCAGTATGTTGGTTGGTTTGAATTAAAATAGTGTTGCCATGATAACCGGCGGGGCGCGCCGCATAATCGGGAATTCGTAATAGCCATTGTATCTATTAAGTTATAAATTCGAGTCCTTATCCCCATGAAGACCCTCTATAATGTGCCTGTTAACCGCTTTCCTTACAATTTTTTTTTGAAAAAAATTGCAAAAAAATCATCACATTTTTTTGTTTTATTATTAAATACAAGGAAACGAAACAAAACAAAATATGTACGTTTTAAGTTGAATTTTTAATTTTTTTCTTACATGTGTAAAAGCATTTAGTTTTAATATTAGTTTACTATCCCGAGTTATCTCGGGCAAATGGCAAAAAGGTACCGTAAAATCCGGCGTATAACGTGCACTTTGAAGACAAAAAATAAGATTGAAAATTAGGGGTGCGCGTTATACGCCGGATATAAAAACGATACCTTTAAAAATAACAAAAAGGATGGACATAAAAAAAATTACTTCTAGATGTATAGAAATACTGTTTATTTAAAAGAAACGACTTGCCTTATGAACAAGAACAGTTGTAGTTTTCAAAAGTCTGGGATAATACCTCAAATAAATGACTTCAAAACATAAAAACAAAGTATACTAATATTTCAGATTTCCTCGTTAAAAAGGGGGGCGCGCATTATACGGCGAATATACCTAAAAATTAAAAAATTTAGCTTGAAAATATAGGTGCGTGTTATACACCGATGCGCGTTATACGCCGGATTTTACGGTAAATATTAGTCTTTGTATGATAGTTTTGATACAAGGCGCAACACAAAGTGATATCTGACATTCTGTTCACCGGTATCTGGTCTCTTTTCTTACTGGCTTACCTCTGGAATCTCTTTTACGAAAGCACAGAGTACACTGTCTCGTTGGATTTGATTTTTTCCCAGTAGCGGGAATAACATCTAGAAAATGCCCTGAGGTTAACCTGAATGGTGAAGAATTAATCCTGGATCTTCCTGATGTGGCAGAAAACTCATCACGACAATTTTCTGAAGTTATTTTTTCAATAAGTTCCATTCTAATTTGCTTAGGTGATCGTGGACCTCCTGATTTAGAGTACAAAATGTAGGCTACTTACAGCAGAGTCTCACTTCCTCTCTCTTTTTTCAATGTGCATCACTTCATAATTACTATCTGAAAAATCCTCGCTTTCGTTGTCTTGCATCATAGCCCTTATTTAACTTTTATTCTCAACGAAACTATCCCTCTTTATACATTACTAATCCTCAAGTCAACGTGTACTATATGGTAGGGAAAATAAATGATCTGTCCCGACAAAAGATCCACGAAACCAACAAAACTTTGCAAACTGCCAATCAAAGCTGAATATTTCCTTTCATTTCATCCAAGCCCAGTATAAACCGTGATAAAAAAAAAACGTACTGACAAAATCTACTTCGCCCGAGTTTACTCGGGATAGTAATTAATTGCAATATATACGAATCCGAGATAATTCGGGATAATCAGGCAAGCGGTTAAATTTGTTGTTTCAAAGTATTCGCATTAGCGTGTTGTGGCAATTCGGTGAATTCGATACCAGTTCAAGTATAATCCTCGTTACATAACTATGGCTCAAAACTATGTAAGTCTGTGGCCAATAACTCTAATGTAGCTTCGTAGCTCGATATTAACAAAAAGTCAATCAATCACTGACTTAACATCACTTTAAAACCGAAATGAGGACTATTGGAGATGTGTGTGATCATTTTGAACGACGGTCGCGCGAATAAAGAGAACAACACACTCCATAATCTTTATTTACGTTATACTGTATTAAAAATTTTGAATTTCATTAACGTTAACGTGCATTCCTCCTATTACCCGAACTTTTGAATTGCAATATCGGACTAAAAGTTCAATACCGGTATTAGGTATTTCTCAGGTCTTAATACCAGGATACCGGTTTTAATACCGGTAGTAGAAACTTAAGAAAAAGAAAGAAAACACAGACGTTTCTTTGTTTTATTTAACCGTTTTAGTAGCGAGTGTAAGTATCACAAAAATAACGTGTAACTAATAAATTATAACAGTATCTAAGGAACAAAAAAGTAAAGTAACATCTTATTTATTTAAATCACAAAAAAGTGTGTCACTATTCAGTTACTTTTTCTATGTAATAAGTATAGCAATAATCTAATACTGATATACATATATAGAGAGAGAAAGGAAAAAAAGGGGAAGATATTCTAATAGTTATTATAGTTTAGAATATATATATTCTAATAGTTTTCTTATATATAGTTTCCCTGAAGTATTTTATTTAGCGAATTAATGAAATCTGCAAATTGCAGCTTGTTAACAAGAAGAAGTTTTTCTATTATTTAAAGAAAAAGAAGTAGTACGTAAATTTTCTTTTACTCTCTTTATTTCGAACAGTTAATGTGGTCTATAGTTTTCATCATATAAATAATGAAACCAAACAGAAGTATTTTTGTTTTTTAAAGTGATTCGCGTATTCATTATTATAGGTTATTATTTATGAGTATATACATAATAAATCTAAAAAACATTTTGAACCCTTAAGTATGATATGTAAATACAATGTGAATAATAAACTCACCAATTTAAAAAAATATCGAAATATTACGCACTTTCTTCACAACTACAACCTTGCTTTCACAGATACGAATATGAGACTACTAATCCTGCACAAGTGCAATATCGCTCTAAGCTGTAATAGGATAGATTTGGTCTGCCTTTTTGGAGGATTTATCATTTCTCTTGATTGTGAGATGCAACTTTGTATTCACAGTCTAATTAATTATACCCGTTAGGAAAACATAAAAACAAAAAAGCATACTATTTTTGCTATGTTGGCGATTCCTGAGAATATAGTGTTGACAACTTAAAAAATTTCTAGTTAACACCGAAAAACCGGTATTTAAATTTGTGAGATAGAATACCGGTATAACAAATTTGTACAAATGTCTCAAAATACCGGTATTGCAATCCCTAATTATACCCGAATGCCGTTTCTCTGAATCCCTTATTGTACGAGTCGGGCTCAATACGGCAGAAAACCATTAATAATTATTTTCCTTTGAATTTTATTAGAAACCAGAACAACTTATTGAATTTTTTCCTTGGGAGCTACATTCTTTAGGTGAAAACGGTCTTTGCATCTGAGTTATATGAATTAAATTTACTTCGCACTCTGAAGCAACATTAGGGCTTTTGGTGAAGTTCCTTGTAATTTTGAACCTCAATCAAGGGATGAGTACGACAGCTCTGTTGGCATCCTTCTCCAAACTTCCACATTACGCAAACGGGAGGATTTGAGCCAATGTGTGAGTAAATGAGTGAGTGAATATTAACGTTGCACTGTTCAGATACACGAGGGCTTTTGGCGACGGACCACGTAATTTTGAATTATGGTCAAGTAACGTGGACGACACCTGAGCTGAAACCCCCATCTGCTAACTACCACACCACACCAACGGAAGGACGTTTGAGCTCTTGACAGATTTAACGTGCATCGTTTCCCTACACGGTGGGGTTTAGTGGTACTGGGCTCAAACTCGTGACAAGGCCAGTCATTATCCGATACCTTGAGCAC
This sequence comes from Trichonephila inaurata madagascariensis, assembly GCA_019973955.1. Taxonomy (NCBI): domain Eukaryota; kingdom Metazoa; phylum Arthropoda; class Arachnida; order Araneae; family Nephilidae; genus Trichonephila; species Trichonephila inaurata. The sequence continues at coordinate 162,456 of BMAV01017346.1, read as the reverse complement.
TTAGCTACTATGATTACAGATTTAATGTGTACTTCAACCTCTCTACACGAGAAGTTTTAGTGGTACTAGAGCTCTAACCCATCACACACCGGCTATGAGTCCTTAACCATGATCACTAGACTACCACGGTCTCTGATTTACACGAAAAATCTGTTCTTCCTTTTCGCAGAATTGGTATTGATAAATATAGATGATGTTTCCATGGGATATCCTATCAATCTTTATCTTATTTCAAGTCTTCTTCCTGTCTAACAATACATACTTTTCTCACCTATCCTTCACCTTACTTGTTACAGTTGAGGTACTTTATTAGAGGCATATTAAAGGTATTTGGTCCACTTGGTAAAATATGGCCTGTGAACCAACCAACCAGATAAAAATTACCTCTAATCATCCTTTTCATTAAGAAATTTTAAAAAAGAAAAAAAAATCAATTGTACTATTGAGCTTCATTCAACTATCCAATAAAACAAGGCCATATATTCCTTCAGAATGAAGTTCGACTTACGCTCTAAGGCTTCCAGACAAGCACAAACTCAAAACATGTCACATAAGGAAGTTGAAGTTCTTTCTGTTTGTGCTGTGATATTTAGAAACGTAATTTGTGGTAAAATCAGGGTTCAAACCAAAAATTCGAACACTGTCTCATAAGAATCTCTTTGCTACTCCTATTAGGTCACTGCAGCTTTTGTATACACAAGATTTCCACATAACATAGACAATTCTCTGTTACTAATGAAAGAATAAATAAGTGGGAAACAGCTGTTAACTGATAACTGCTTACAGTTGAATCATTTAGGTTATATAAACGAAATAAAACGAATCGTAAATATAAATTACTTGGAAAAGAATCTCAGTTAATAGACTCGATTTTCTCCAACCGTGAGTTTAACACTTAATTTATGAAATATGACAAAAGGTTCTTTAGTTTGTCACATGTTCTAAGAATGAATGCTGTTGAAATAAAATGATAATTCAAATATTTATGCTTCATTAAAATTTTACATGCAGACTTTGTATTTAGAGAGAAAGAGAAAGAGGGAAAGTAAGAGAGAGAAAGAAAGAAAGTGAGACAGTAAGAGAGAGAGAGAGTTTGTATACATATATACACACTTTTTCTTAGTCTTTTCCTGCTTTTAAGGTATCCGAATACGTTCGGAACCGTGATTTTAAAACAGTGCATAAATGGATAATTTATATACTATTTAGTGTCACAAATTAGATTAAATGTATAAAATTGTTTTAAGGACATTTTGACAAAAAAATTATTTAAATACAATATTTCAGCAAAAAATTAACTTAGAATAACCTTTTTTCAAAATGTTCTCCTTTTGTGCAAAATGCTTCTATTATAATAATATTTTGCCTGTATATAGCTCAGACCTCTGTATAGAGGCTCAACTATGATTTTTAAAAAATTCACATTATTTTCAGAGTTGCAACCTATTGAAATAATTATCGGCGTTTTTTTTTTTTTAAATTTCTCCCCACTGTTGTCTTAAAAAACATGGATAAACCCACTTCTAAGTTATATATTTCAAACATTCTAGTTGAGCCTCTGTACAGAGGCCTGAGCTATATACAGGCAAAATATTATTATAATAGAAACATTTTTCACAAAAGGAGAATAACTTGAAAATGGGTCATTCTATGTTCATTTTTTGTCAAAGTATTGTACTTAAATAATTTTTTATTGTAATACTATTGTTGAAACAATTAATGTGTTAATTGTTTCAATTGTCTAATCTAAGTGACCCTAAATATCATAAATATTATTCTTTTATACGTTTTTGCAAAATTGCAGTTCCGCACGTAGTCGGATACCGTAAAAATCAGAAGAATCATTAAATGATACAGTTGCATTTTTAATTTTCCCAAAGCATTTTCCTTTCAAATAGGATTTTTTTAAATTGCCTTTTCGATCCTCAAATTTGAATTTCTAAGAATGAAAATATTCGAAATGAAGTGTACGATCGTGTGGAATAACATAGCATTCTACCTGCTTCATTAGAATGAGCTTCACATAACGTTGTGTGGAAATTAAGTGAATTAGATATTAACAGAGAGAGAGAGGCAACATTTTCGTCTCCTTGCGGTTCAAAAAAGCAGGATCCGTCTCCTGTAACATTTGTGTGCGTACCTTTACAGCTTAATCCAAATCAACTAAGTATCTAAATTTCATATAACTTGACTTTTTATGACTTCAAAAGACTTAAAATCTTATTTATTATGCATTGTTCTATGTATAACCATAATTCGAAACTTTTTTAAATGTAGTTATTATATCTTGAGTTTTAAGACTTTAAAGCTAAACATATAGATGAAAAGAGCTGAAGAAAAAACATAGTACTTACTATTCCATTAGTTTATAAAAAAGGAGCTATTAAAAAGGATAATTAATTATATATAATGTAGTTTTTTCCTTATATTTACGAACAAAAGGGCTGTTTTTTTATCTTAGAACGATTTATTATATTCCCTAGAGTTTCTGCCTAAACTGTGCTTTGGATTTCTTTCATGAGTCGAACGAAAAGCAGTAAAATAACATCTTTTTTTACTTATATTTTACTATCATTTCATTATCACTTTTTATATTATTCAACATTATGTTCTTTTTTTAACACTTTTATTTTTCGTTACCAGCTCTACACAGTCATATTTGAATGTAATAAAAGTGCCGCACCAGGTCGTAAAATGGGACTAAATTTTTAAAAAACACACAGTAAAAAGGTTAATCTAGTTAACTATTTTATTTTTAAAAGCTAGTTTTATCACTTTACTCTTAAACTCCCATCATTTAGTAGCAGAAAGAGAACAGAAAAAAGCCTAATTCAAAAAAAAAATGTGAGATAGAATTTGAAGATTACAGATTTTAAGCTAGTTTGTGTTCATTTATTAACAATGATAATCAGTTATACGTTTTCGAAGATATTTTTTCCTTATTGAACATTTTAAAATAAATTCGAATACTTTCGTGCCTGATATTAGTATAAAATAATTATGATTTTAATTTATTTTAACTGTTCTCTAAATAAATGTTTCTTTTAAATACCACAAAAACACTGTTTTATTGGGTCTCAGGGGTGTTAACTTCGTCTCGGGGGCTGAAAACTCAAACAATTTTCAAATAGGTATAATTCTTTAAAATTAAAATTAAGTAATTCAAATCTTTTACACATTATTTATAAAGGAATAAATTTTTAAAAAAGGACAAAATGTTTTAAATATAATCATAATTTTTAAAATTAAAATCATATGAAATTAAGAAAAAATTCTGTAATGAATATAAGTAAATTTTACGTTGCTCATGCTATTTTGTAAAATAGCAGCCTTTGATGTATAAAAATTTATAGAATTAAAAAATGTACCATACTCTTTAAAACTTTCTTTTCCTAATTTAAGTATTATATATCTTTTGTACATAAAAATATTTTAAAAATATTGAAATTTTTAAAAACAATTAAAAATGTAATTTTATTTTTAATTTTTTTTTTAAAAAATATAATTTATTATTCTATTTATATAAAAATAGTTACAGTGTAATAAGGATATATTTAACTTTGAAAATTAACCCATTGCTAGTAATTACAGATACTATTTTAGGAAAATGATACGCAACGTAAAACTTATTTAATATTTCTTACAGAAATGTTTCCTGTTTTCATATGCTTATATAATTCTTAAATTATGATTATATTTTAAACATTTTATACTTTTTTGAAGCCTCATTCCTTTATGAATAATGTGCAAGAGATTCTTATTATTTAATTTTAATTTTAAAAAATTATATCTATTTGAAAATTGTTTATATTTTCAGCCCCCGAGACGAAATTAACACCCCTGAGATCCCTCATAGCTTATAAACAATGCAACTAATTAAATTTTTTAAACAAAAGTAATAATTTTAAAATGCTTTAAGAGTAGAGAATTTAAGTAATTATTTTTATTCATAATAAAATTTTATTTATGCCTGTTTTATAACGGAACAAGCCCTTACCCAACAGCTTTGCTGGGTATTTCATGATGTTGTATGATTATATACTGTTGATAAATATGTAAGGAGTACTATTCGGGCTCTTCTACTAATCCTCTTGGGGAAAATATTCTTTAACTGTGATTTTACTATAAAAACTACTGTCCGTACAGATGACTTGATTTTATGCAAATGTATCTAATGTTTAAGTGTCTGTCGTTAAGTATGTGAGGTTAAATATTAACCGTCGATCGTTAAGCGTGAAATCTAAATATTAGAAAAGGTGAACACACAGCAACTGGGTGGTCGCTCGTCTTGAGATTAATAGCAGACATATAATCCACTAGGAATTGGGGAAGTAAACAACCCTGGAGCTGACCAAGCTATCGGACTTCTAGAAGAATCATAACAAGGAGCTTCCCCTCCAGATAAGTGAATTTCAATAATCTTGTAAATCCGATTAAAGTTAGAATTTCATATTGCTCCCAGAGTTAAGGTATAAAATTGTAGATTTCATGAAATGTTAAAGATTAAATAAAAGTAGTTATTTTAAAGATAATTGTCTGCTTCTTCCTCGCTTACACCCGTAACCTTCGGGCTGTAAAGTAGTGGTGATATGCAAGTAATTGCATTAAGCGTGCGATTGTATTGAAGATTTCTTTTAACCGTCACCTCTAGATTTAAAAATGATGGGACTTGGAAATTCTATTACTATCTTATGGAATTATTTTACGATCTCGTAACCTCCTCCCGAAAAGTGGATTTCAACCGAAACCATTTTTTGGTGGATCTTTACTCAATAAAATATAAACATGTTTGTCAACTTTCAAGTCTAATAGTTCAAAAAAAGGATTTTTGCTTCTTTACTGCCTCCGTAACCCCCATGGGGATCCAATTTTGCAAAACCCGTTCTTGATGGACCTTTACTTAACAAAAAAAATATGTTTACTAAATTTAAAGTCTATTCTAACTGTCAAAAAAACGGGATTTTTTTTTTATCTATAACACCCCTGTATCCTCCTTGTTGGTGGACTTCCGCAAAACTCATTCTTAATGGATCTCTATTTTATAAAAGAAACATCTTTACCTTATTTTAAGTTCAAAAACGGAAATATTTATCTATAACGCCCTTTAACTCCTCATAACTTTCCTATGGGGGTCGATTTTTGCAAAACCCGTTCTTAGGGGATCTCGACTCCATGATAGGAACCTGGACGGCTAATTTTCAAGTCTGTTGATTTAATAATTCCAGAGATATCGTGATAAGTCACTTTTCTCCTTTATAAAAAAAAACAGATATAAATTACAATTCTTTTATATACATATTAAAATTATCATAAACGCACACTAAATGATGTTTCATTAACTTTTCGTTATAACAGTGTGAATCAATTATAAATTTCACAAAACAAACTTCAAATAATTCATCAGAAATGTTCAGTATTAAGGTATCCGACTACGTTCGGAACCGTGATTTTGCAAAAGCGTATAAATGAATAATATTTATGATATTTAGTGTCACTTAGATTAGAAAATGTATATAAAATTGTTTAAAGAATAAGTATTACAATAAAAAAATTATTTAACTACAATATTTTGACAAAAAATGAACATAGAATGACCAGTTTTCAAAATATTCTCCTTTTGTGAAAAATACTTCTATTATAATAATATTTTACCTGTGTATAGCTCAGACCTCGGTAAAGAGGTTCAACTAGAATTTTGGAAATATATAACTTAGAAGTGAGATAATCCATGTTTTATGACAGCAGAGGGGAGAAATTTTAAGAAAAAAGCGCCAATAATTATTTAAAATTGGTGGTACCTCTGAAAATAATGTGAATTTTTCAAAAATCATAGTGGAGCCTCTGTACAGAGGTTTGTGCTATATACAGGCAACATATTATTATAATTGAAGCATTTTTCACAAAATGAGAACATTTTGAAAAAAGGTTATTCTAAGTTAATTTTTTTGCCGAAATATTGTATTTAAATAATTTTTTTTGTCACAATGTCCTTAAAACAATTTTATACATGTATTGTAATCTAAGTGACACTAAATATCATGAAAATTATCCATTTATGCGCTTTCTTAAAATCACGGTTCCGAACGTAGTAGGATACCTTAAGGTATTATACGTATTCTTTAAATATTTAAGTGTGCGCAGAGTATATACATTCTGATGCTTACTAAATACGAGCATGACAATGAGAAATTAAACTGGAAGCCATGAAAGTTCCGCTCCAGTTACGGTCGAATAGCTTGGGCCGGTGGAAGGCCCCAAAGAGAGTTAATTGCAATTGGGATGAAAGCACAGAGTGCTGCTTCAATGCACAAAACTCCAAATACCGTAAACAAATTACATTTCAGAACAGAATGATTACGAAACGAGAGAATATTTTGTCAAATTCTTAGACTTCGCCATTTGTTTAATTTTCACTGTGTTATAATTATCAGAGGTGAGTAAAGTAGAAAGAGAGAGAATATATATATATATATATATATATATATATATATATTAGAGAATTAGTTGTTTAAGTCTATTAAATGTACACTGATCAGAGATCGCTCTTTACAAGAATTTACAATAATAATATCTTTCATTTTGAAAATTCTGTAAGCTCTAATGTAGTGATAAATATATAAATCTCAACAATACATTTTTTACTTAATAATATAATTGTCACTGATTTTGCTCTTATCAGAACCAAATTTTCTTGCATGATCAAAAGAATTTAACATGTCCTTTCTTTTAAAAAATTCAAAATTATTGCAGGCAAATATGAATATTATGTTTTTGTCATATGGTGTTCAAAATAACTTTAAATTTTAGTATCTGTATTTTGATTTTACAATAAAATAATATTTTATAATACATCAATATATTAAATGGATGGGATTACCAATAACTACGCTATTCATAAGTAAAATTTTTGAAACTGAGATACATTTCTACTTCATACTAAAACGCAAATCCCATTCTAAACATACATTTCTTTTATAGAATATTTAGAAATACTTTTCCAACACAATTTATGATAAATATCCCCAAGAAATTATTTTTAAAATTATCAATAATGTTTATAAAAAGGTATCTCATTATAACTCAGATTTTTCATTGTTATCTATTGTATTTACAAAATCCCTATTGAAACTTTTGTAAGTACATCTCAAGAAACTATGACTCAAAGCATTATCGTGCATTCACGAAACTCCTTAAGCCACATATTTCTCTAAATTATTCATCGGACCAGTAAAATATCTGGTATAAGTTCACTTTATTTTTCGTAGATACTAGTATGGATATCTGCTTGAAATATATGGATATATGGATATGGCCCGGCGTTGCACGGGCTTTTTCAAGTGTATAGCTTTATGCCTTGGAAGAATCCCCTTCCCCTCTCGGTGTCAGCACTCCTTGGTGGGTGGGTGTGATTTCTATATTTTGTGCTTAAAATTCCCTTTTTAGAAACTTCTTCTACGTCTTTGTCCCATTGAACAGGTCTGCTTCCCCTCCGCTTAGCCCGGCGTTGCACGGACTTTTGAAAAAATGGGGGATGAAGCTACACTCTTGAAAAGTGTAGCTTCATCCCCCATGGAAATTTCCCCTTTCTGAATGCCAGCACTTCTGGGTGTCTGTGTATGCGCAATGTGTGTGATTTCTATTTTTATGCCATTAAAATTCGCTTTTCTGAAATGTCTTCAGTTTTTCTTCCTTGACTGACAGGTTTCTTTTTTTTTGTCAGATTAGCCCGGCGTTGCACGGGCATTTTCAAGTATAAAACTTTTTTTCCAGAGAGAAATCTTTCTTCAAATTTCTATTTTCGATTTAAATTTATAAAACTAATCTAGTTTTATCCATAAGAGTGATTATAATGAGTATTCTATAAGAGAGAATATAATGCGTGATTTTAGTATTGAATAATTAAATTAGTTATGAATTATAAAAAACAACACTGCTTTAGTTTTTTTTAAAAAAAGTATTAATTTATATGCATTTTTGTTAAATAATGAATTGAAAATTTCTTAATGTTAGCTATTGATTCGACATCTTATTTCTGGATGTTTTATTGTTCGATTAAAAATATGTAATTATAAAAAAAGAAAAAACTATGGGAGG
>BMAV01017346.1:140674-153962 GCA_019973955.1 Trichonephila inaurata madagascariensis | reverse complement strand
GAGTTACAAATTAAAATCCTGTTTCGGCTCCACATATTTATGTTAATTGTTGTTTTCAACAATGAACTCGATTAAATCAAAAATCAGATCTAGACTTAGCCCTTTATCTACCGACGTTACTTTAAAGTACCACTCACTTTAAAATTGCATAGAATAACCATTTTTATGAATATTCTGACAATACTTAGCAAGAATATTATTTGAAATCCACTCTTCCAAGATATATTGCAGCACGGGTTCTATGATGAGTACTTTAGCGGGGAAGGCGAATGGTTTTATAGCAGAAATTGCGTTTTCAGCTTACGATTTCTTCAGCGGATTGCGAAGATTATCATTTTTGTCCCGAAAAAATAATTAATTTCAAAATTTAAGTGTCTTATTTTGTTTGTATGTTAATAAAGACCTTAGAAAACGATTTGACTATTTGTTTCAAGTGAACAATGTATATAATTAATTTTACAGTTTAATTTCTTTACTTAATTAATTAGCTCTAACGGATTAAATTTCTCAAAGTTGAGTATAGTGTTTATGTATATCCCTTAATTTTAAATGTAGTGATCCAAAAAAAAAATATTGCATGAAAACAACAGCAGCAAATCATAATGTGGTAGATAAAGGGTTAACTATAACAATCTCGAAGATGCTATGAGATTGGAAATATCATCTTGTACGTCTGACTGTGAAGAAATAGAAAATAATATGAAATGCCAACAAAAAAAAATGTAATCGTGTTAAATGTAACTATTCTGAAATTTTTGTTGTCTTTTTAGGGCAGGGTATTGTTCATGATGCTTATGATTGCAATATAATTAAGAAATATTAAGAATCGCTATACTTTTTTTTAACTGCTCCCGCCAGCAATTTCCTGTTTGTCAGATGTACCCAAAAGGGGGATAAGGTTAAGAAGATTAAAAAGATTAAAAGCATTAAAAGCATTAAAAGATTTAACACACGTCTGTTCCTCAACACGGTGGGTCTTCAGCTGCACTAGGACTCGAACTCATGATACACACAAGGCACAAATCTATGACTACGAACCCTAGACGTCAGCCTTATATCCAAGGAAAATACAATGAGAGAGCAATAATCTATTAATTGTAAGAAAATTTCCTATCTGGGATCCATTTATGACCGATTTAAGTCAGGTTTATGTCGTGTGTTACATGTTTTACCGTTAATCACCACAATTCTTATAAAAAAAATTATATTTCTCTTAAATATTCATTATATACCATTAAATCTATCGCATGCTTTACAGATGTAATACATATTTATGGAAGTACGAAATTTTATGTGCATACTAACGTTCTTCAAATGCATCAAAGATTAAATCAATGGAATATTGCCTTTTACTGAATACAGATGAAAAAATCTTTCAATTATAATTTTTTTAAGCATTCAAAAAAAACGAAAAAACAAATTAAAAAGCTCCTTAAAATATTCAAAGATTATGACAGACAATTGATGCAAACTTTAAATCAGAATCATATCAAGTCATCATCAGTCATATCAAGTTCAATTCCAAATGTAAAAAAAATGTCGTTTTATTCATTATATTTTTAAATAGCGATATATAATATAATGCAACTCTTGGTGACTTTCCTAAAATTATTAATTCTTATCTCTCTTTTGATACACATATAATGAAAAAAATATTATTTACTTTCTATATGCATTTATATCATTCGATCAAAATCCCAAATAAAATATTTCTTATAGAAAGATATAATGTGTGTGAGAGAGAAAAATATTTTCTCTATAATTTTTATTCGTATTATAAGGGAAGTCGTTATATTTTATCATTGAGATAATTTTCATGCATGTCTTCCTTTCGAAAAAAAAGTAGAGTATAATAATAACATTGTTTTTAACTCGCGGATAATATCACATAAAATAAAAACAGAGGATGATATTCAAAGTAATGAAGATTCTTAGTACAAGAGCAGAAAAAGAATTTTAAAAAAATACAAAAATAGTTCTTTACCCAAAAAGAATATGTCTTTTTGGAACCAGTTTTTGTCTGATAGTAATCATTAATGCCTGCAGAGGAAAATAATGAAATAAAAGTGCACTGAAAAATATCTCTCAATTTTTGGCGATTCAAAATATGCAACAAATTAAAAATAAACTACAGTTGGTTAATTGCTCATATACTATCACATATAATCATCTTTTCTATTCAATTTTATTTTTCTAAGACCTGATTCCATAATATTCACTTTTTTTAAGAAAATATTAAACACCATGATAATAGACTTTGTGTCTGAGCTTGCATGAAAATAATAATTTCGTGATTTTTTTTTCCTTTAAAGTCTTACAGTAAGGAAAATATTTTGCTGAACTAGCCAAATAAATGTCTCATTCTTCGTTTTATTCAAACTAAATATTAAAAAATTACATAGATATGTTTTAATATTTTTATATCATTTCTACTAGATAATCAAGATAAATTTGAAATTTATTTAAATATAATCTTTCAGGAAATTTAATATGAACTTACTTTTAAGCAAACAAAAAAATGATTTATTTATAGAGTTTATATTATTTAATATAAACTCCAATAAGTTATTTGCATTCATAATTAAAAGCGTATGCTTTTAATCAGATTTCATAAGTCAATAAAAGATTAATTGTAATAGGATTGATTCACACATATTATATATATATATATATATATATATATGTTATGATTCAATTAAATTTTCTCTTGGGGGATTTTAATTCATGATGGTCTTGAGCCCTCCAAGCTTGATAATTAATTTCCATTTTACCCACCTAACGAGAAATAACATAACCTTATCTCCCCATAACTTAGTAAAAATAAGATGCGTTTGTAAAAATAGATGATGCAACTTTTCATTACCCGAGTATTTGGACAAATCAGAGAAGCCTTTACTAGAAATTACATTATTTTAATTGCTTTCGGTTATTTATCAATATAAATAGACGAGATATCTCGAGCGAACAATGAATGTTTTTGGGAATGCCCTAGAGCAGTGGCTCTTAAACTGTGGTCCGTGGTCGCCTGGGGTCCATAGCGCCTTTTTAGGGGGCCCTCGAAGGTCTCATATTCAATGTTAAGATTTTCCTCTTTCACAGTCTCTGGATGATCTCGTGGAAAATTAGAAACATGTGTCATCCAAAACTAGATTACTAAATTATCCTCAATAAAAATATTTACTAAAACCTGTATTTCTATCAAGAATATTAATTCAGTTCTTTTTATTGTTTGTAACTCCATAGCCATTACTAAAACGTAGTATTTTTAAAAAATATATAGTAAAAGCACACCTGGGAAAAGTTTAAGAACGAAATTCACGTTATGCCCCAATACAATAAAGGTTGCTTCCATATCTCGATTTCCGTCTGTTTTATTTCTTTATTTGCACATATTATTTATTTTTAACTAGTATTTTGAAATATTTTATATACATATATATAAATAGATGTTTACTGTTTTCTTTTTTAAAAAAGTAATGTTAAAATCTATATATATAAAAATGGATGTTTGTATATATGAAACCGCTTCACTCTAACATTATTCAATCGATCGCTATGAAAATTGGCACATATATGAATTTTTTTTGTGGAGAAGGTTTTTGTGCTATCATCTTTGTTGTAGCTCCCCACCAGATGGCGTTACAGCATATCAACTCCTGAACCGTTCAATAAATCGCAAAGTTGCCAATATGGTCACTAAAAATGATGCCAACTTAGCTCTTTCGCTAACAGTTCACCATGTTTCCATTGAATCGCCATTGTAATGTAAGGAACGACGTTGCTTGCGAATCTTACAATTTTAACATGAAATAAATACAACAGGAAATAATATTAACGTATTACACATCCAGATATAAATTATTTGCACTATTTTAAGCGTTCGTTACACAAAATGTGTAACAATGTGTTTCTTTTGCTGAGCAGAGATCAGCTTAGGAATGCGTTTTCAAAAATCGACCCACGAGAGAGTTACGGGGCGTTATAAATATAAAATCCTTTTTATCAACTATTTGATCTACAGATTTAAAATTTAACAAATATGTTTGTTTTTTTTGTGCAGCTGAGATATGCAAAAAGCTTTTTTTGTGTGTGTTTAATTTGCAATAACGTAAAATTAACTCATTAAAAATTTCTTTAGCCTTCAATCTGTATTGTTTAATTTTTTAATTCATCCGTGCGAAGAACTGGTATATACCAGCTAATAGTATATATAAATAGCAGATGTAGACTTCGGAAACTATTGAGACATCTTTTAATTATTCAGCCATTTGTTCGGAGTTAGGGAGGGATGTTCAAAATTGTGGGGTCCACGATATCAGGCTGATACATAAAGGGGGGGGGCGGCGATCAAAAGTTTAAGAACCACTGCCCTAAAGGTAGTGTGTGGTTGTCTTCGTGCATTTGTGTCGTGTTTCATCTCTGTTTGTTGTCTGTAAAATAAAATGTGGAACTAAAAATAACAAGCTTACTGACCCTTTCCGTAACTGAACTGAATACATAAATGCTCAATTTCAACCCGCATATCATTTCATATATATTGTATTAAAAAAAAATTTTATTTTGGTTTTCTGGCTTACATACGTAACATAAAATCCGGCGTGTAACGCGCACTTTGAACACAAAAAATAAGATCGAAACGTAAGGGTGCGCGTTATACGCCGAAGTGAAGACGATAGCTTTAAAGATCACAAAAAAGATGAGTATAACAAAAATTACTTCTACTTGTATCAAAATACTATTTTTTTTTTCTTAAGAAATGGCTTGCGTTATGAACTAAAAGAGTTGTAGCTCTAGAAGTATACTATTTCTTTAATATAGTCTGGTATCACACCTCGACTAAATGACTTCAAAACATAAGAGCAATGTATACTATAATTTCAGATTTCTTCGTAAAAGAGAGGGTGCGCGTTGTACGGCGAATATACCTAAAAATTAAAAAAGTCAGCTTGAAAGTATAGGTGTGCGTTATACACCGGATTTTACGGTATATTAGTTATTTACTCAGTATTCAGCATTAGAAATCAACTTACAGTATATTTAAGCATTATTCGACCTCACCATTTTAATTTCTTTTTAATTTATAAACTATTTTCAATGGAAAGCTTATAAAAATTCTAATGAAACTGATCTGAGAAACAAATCAAAATGCAAATTTCCTCTTAAATATTTTGTACTGCATTACGCCAATAATTTATTTAATGTTGAATCAAGTATCTCATACGAGCAATTTTTCACAGATAGTCTAAAAGCTTCTCCCTTTTAGCTCTATGTTGAGGAAAGGCCGAAATTAAAGGAGAAATGAGAAACTAATTTTGTGATATGCATCGTTTTGTTTGTTTAGCTAGAAAAAGATAAAAGTAAACAATGATATTTTAAAGTTGGTACTGTCAATCACCCATATATAGAAAAAAATATTACATATTTTAAATATAAAGAGGAAATAAAGCTTCTACCACATTGAAAAAGTTTATATTTCAGCGTAATAGAGCTAAAGAATCAACAATCTATCTATTTCTGATTTAAAACATTGAAATATCGATTGCTTATATATATATTTGTAAGAATACGGTATTTTGTAGATAATAATGCATAATACACAGTGGTATACATTTTTATTCTAATATTTTTGTTTCACAATGGAATTTAATCAATTGATTGAATATATCTGGCTGAGGTTTTGAATAAAATATTTATTATATTGATATAGAACCAAAATAAATTAAAGTATTTGTCCAAGAATCAGAAATTAGAAAGATATAAAAATATTTTTAACAGTTTAAAAAAAAACACACACACATTTCATTTATATTTTGCATTTTTATTATATATTATTGTTTTTAATAAAATAATAGGATATTTAATATTAGACACACACACAAATATTTTCAAAATGTTCTTTCTGAATCTTCAGTTAGAGTTTTATAAATAAGTTTTTTGTGTACTACAAAGAAATTTCATTAGTTATATAAAAACATTAGCTTCACGGATAGCTTTGAAAAAATTGTCTTTCTTAAAATTTAACTAATTAAAATAAAGGTTTATAGATATTTAACAAAAAGCTGTGCAAGAGTTTTTCATTTCCAATCTTTTAAAATATTATCTTACTAAATTTATAAAAACGTATTTAGTTTCATTGATTTTAAAACAGATTTCATCTTCTTACTTCATTTTTATTTTCCATAACTTATGTTCAACAAAAATTTAGAAATAATAACATAAAAAATGTTTAGTAAAAATGAAAAACATAAAGGCTTGTTAGCTTTGGGATGCATCATTGTTCGCTACATGTTTTTCATTTCTTTAGTCTATCCACTCAAATAAAAAAAAGGGGGAAAAAAAGGAAAATATTTTTAAAAGAAGTTGATTTCAGACATTTTTAAAAATGCTTAGTAAAGCCGTTTTATTTGAAATAATAAGAAATTTTAGAAATATAATCTCTTCAAAGCATGTAATTCATTTCACAGAATCTGATTTTATTTTAAAGATCTCAAAAAGATTTCATAAGAAACATTTTTTGAAAAAAAATCCCACTCTTTCATGTATTGTGTTTCATACATTCCATTTTTTCATTCCTTCTTTATTTGAAAAACGTTTACATTCCCTTTCTAAAAAAAAATCTATCGGTGTCAATTTACGTATTTGAGCAACAATGAAAAACAGTTTTTCAATTTTACTCAGCTTTGAAACATTTTAATCAACTTTTGTTACATACGAACTAGAGATTGAAACGTAGAAAAATTTTTTAAAAATGAAACTTTAATATTAAACTTATCCAAAATTTAATTTAAAAGCTGAATATTAATTACACAAATAAGTTATTTTTTAATGCAGTACATGGATTGTACCTTACTCTGAAGCAATAATTCAATCTCAAAATGTATATAAAGTGAAAAAAATTTTATTTTTATTTTGAATCTGTGTATATTGAAATCTAACACGTACTTAAAAATTTACGTATTTCGAAAAGGTATTCCGAAAAAAAATGTATTCCAAATTGCACTATGAACAATAATGATAATATGTTCATGTATTAAAATAACAATATGAGATATGTGTAAGTAAATATTTATCAAAAATTATCAATTTTTTAGTTAAAATTTACCATTTATTAGTTCTTTTACCACAATCCTATTATTAAATACATATTTGTTATCAAAAATGCAATTCTAGATTACTCCCTTGACGTAAAAGAAAGCTCTTCACACAAAATAATGAACTGACAAGAGTTCCAAGTTCAGTGATGGTAAAAAAATTAACATATTTGAAATTTCGCAAAAAAAAAAAAAAAAAATCTATAAATAATGAAATAAAGCTTGGTAAAACAAAATGAAGTGAAAATATTAACAACAATGTACTTTCATTTCATTTAAATATATATGTTTTTAATATTTTAGTAAGAATTAAACTTATTTGTTATGTGAAAAGTTTAACAGAACATTAAATCAGTGTCATAGAACATTAAATTAATATCATAGTATATTAAAATCAGTACTTTTCTATCAAATTCTTTTAATTAAAAATATTTTTGCAATTAGAAAGTTATCCTGATTTTATTTTAAATGTTTATTCTTTGCTTATGAAAACAATTTTTGTTTTATTTTAAATATTTTTACTGTAATATTATATTAGTTTTTCAGAAACATTACGCGAAACAGATAAGAATTTTCGAAGCTTGTAAGCATCTTGTACAGGATGTTGAAAATTGCCAAAACAAAATTGAGAGATTTTTTTTAATAAAACATTTGACATTTCCTTGAACATAAACATACTTCTTTTAACAGCTTCATTCCAAATTATATTTTAGAGTTACATACTTTATAAGTAAAAGAATTAATATTTTAAATACTCTAAACACACACACACAGAAAAATTTCTTTTTTAGAGAACTATTCTAAATTTAGCTGATTTCTAAAAAAAAGTTTTTAAAAGAAATTTTATTATGTATTATACATAATGTACAACATATTCTTATTGTTCACTTTGCTTGTGTTAACAGTATTTTTAATTTTCTTTGAAATAATAAATTTTTCTACATGTATAACAAATACCAAAATCAAGGGATAAAAAAGGTTTAAAGTTAACCGAAACATTATAGAAAAGCTATGGAAAGGATGCATAATTTAGGGGTAAAGAAATTTAAACAGAATCCCTTATGTAATTTTATTTTCAAATCTATAAGTTTATTACATATTTTGTTAGTATGAGAAATTCCTTTAACTCCGTTTTTTTTTATCATAACTTTCATCCTTTACAGTTTTTTTTATTAAATACTGCATAGAGCATTTCTATTTAAAAAAAAAATAATTTAACGAACAGAATGCAAAAATGTTCATATCAATAGATTCCTTAAATCAATTAATTTCTTTCACAAGGGGAATTTTTTATTGTATAACTTTAGAATATTCTGTTTCAGAAACTCTGTATATGATGATGTCAATATAAAGAACAAAATTTCGATACATAGCGTTATTTATAATTTTAAATCAATGCATCAAAAATTTATTTGATACTTTGCTTATGTTTTTGTGTAAAACGTTACATAATTTCCTTTCGCAATTTTACTTTTATACAAAAAATAAAATGAAATTTTATTGAATGACTAAAATATTTTCAACTAGATAGACTTTTGAAACGATTTTTACAAATTGTTACATTAGAAATTTGAAAAAGAAGTGTTTCTTTTTAAATAAGCAATTTATGAATACTTTCTATTTCTTTTAACAGCATTCTCACGAAAAAAAATGGCACAAAATATTAATGTACTTTTCCCAAAAAACTAATGCAGATACAATAAATGTTTACTCGATGTTAATCATGTTTCTTCGCATAAATGAGAAATTGAGTCAAACAAAAATAGTATGCTTTAAAAAAAATTATTTTAAAATTTAAATTAATAATTGTTCTAAAAAGTTTTCTGAACACTAAACATACTTTAACTTAAATACAAATTGTATTAATGAAAAATCAAAAAATACAACATTTTTTCAGAAAAGTATGTATCTTAGCATATATATATAAGTAAAAATATTTTATAAATTTTCCAAATTAATTATTTTTAAAAGTATTACCAATATATTTCCTCATTACTTTCAGCTTGCATTTTAGTTTAATCATAAACACATGTGTTTCTTAACAAAATTCCATCTTGATAAACATTAAGAGATAAGTATGTTTTCACAAACTGTGAGCAACACTTTAGTTTTTCGATAATTTGATCTAAACTTCAGTTATTGTATTTCTTATGCCATTTCAAAAAAAAAACTTTTCAATACATTCATTCTCTCGATTTGTAGTTTGACTAATTTTTAAAGGCAGAAGAATTGAGACGTTGTGTTAAGCAATATATATATTTAGAATATATTTCAGTAAAGTTTCCTTAATTACTTAAATTTAATATTATAATTTAAATTTAAAATTAAACTGGTAAATGTTCACTAAAAATAAAGTAGAACATTGAAAAATATTTAATAAATATCCCGATTAAATATTCCGTGTCGAAAAATCTGATAAAATTTTATGCTAATGTTTGTTTAAAAATACCGGGGGGAAATAAACAAAATACATCGAATGAAAATTGCTACATTGTTGAAATTTATGGTAATTTTTATTAATATATTTTGAGTTGCCTTTAGCGAAAGATGCACGCAATGCGATAACAACTAAAAGTGCGATGAAACTTCAAGAACTAAAAAGAAAGTGCAAATATCGGCAATTCGTAAACTGAATATAAATCAGCCTAAAGATCATAAAATAGCAAATTTATGGAAATTCTATAATTCGTGTGAAAATAGAATACAAATCAATCTATTTAAAGAATATGTGAAAATCCGTCACTGAAAGTGAAAGTGAGCTTTAAATACTATTACTCAAAAAAGTATTCAAATGTAAAATATCTTTGAAAAAAATTGCCGCATTGTACTTAACAAAATTATATAACTGAGATGAACGAATTAAAGCGGAATATGGATCAATAAAGACTATTATCTAATGATTTTTATTAAGATCACCAGTTTTTCTTAGCATTTGCTTACATCAGAATCAAAGAAAGGTGATATAATACGAATTAAAAGAAGTCTTAAAATAAAATCTTACTTTTTTTAAAATAAAAAAAGAATCTGAATATAATTATTCGAAAATTTCTAACATAATCGATTTCAAATTCGAAAGATCCTATTCGCATTAAAATGCTTTTTCCATGGTGAGGAATTATCAAAACCAATAAATGTCTCGGTTCCACTCAAAAATACTTAGAATTAATACATTTCAAAAAACGATTCCTTCAAAATATTGCGGCCAAACGATGGAGTGAAAACCTTAATTTAGAACCCCAAAAAATGTCAACAAACGTCATTGTTTATCTCGTGCCGCCCCACATGTTCAGTTGACGGGAAGCATGCTCTCCCGCAAACAATCCCGCGGGATGACATGATAAATATTTTTTCCGCACGTGACAGCGATAGTAGTAAACACCTCCGGGGGGGACGACGGGGAGCGGGGCTGCGCAGGACCGTCCGGCCACTCTTTCCGCTAAAAAGCATGTGGGGTCCGGGAATTACGCAATAAGCATGTGGACCGCACTTACCTTTATGCATGCCCGTGTACTTGTCCTTCAGGACTGTTAGCTCGTAGATCCTGCCGAACTGTTCAAACAGTGGCCTTAGGTCTTTTTCGTCAAGATTGCGCGGTATCTGGCCAATGAATAGCTTGATCGCGTCCTGCTCTTTGGCCGAACCGCACTTGGGGTTGCATGGGTGGGGGTGCTCAGCCACCCCATTCTGCAAAGTAGCCATGTTGGTCAGACAACCCACACGCGCTCACTGGCACGCGCCGCTTTCGGAGATTCCGCTTGGCGCGCCCCCTTTTCTCGCCAGTTTTGCGCATGCGCCCAACTCCCCCTCAACCTCTCTCGATCCCTTTCAGTGGTGGTCGGGGCCGGATCAAAGAGTTTCCAGGACGACTAGGAGGAAGGAAGTCCGGGAGCGATCGTCGCTTTTTGCCCCGTGAACACAAGCCACCGGAGGGTTGACGTGAAGGGGTGTTCACGTGATCGTTGAATCGCTTTCCCTCATTTGAAGTTTTTTTTTATGGTTGCTTGTTGGCATTGATTGAGTTGGCTCTGATTTTAAGGGTTTTGACTGGCGGGTGATAGATTATGGTTTTTGGTGTCGGTTAAGTTTGGTTTGTGAACTCCACACGTATGCAGTACAATGAGTAGCAATCACCCAAAGGAAGGTCTGAAGGATGATCGTTCTTTTTATTTGAAAAGGGAAATAATGAGATGAACTTTTTTCTCCGATTTAGCCTTACTTGAGTTTACTATAAATTTAGATTTATATAGACTAGTGGGTGATAGATTATGGCTTTTGAGGGTCATTCAGTTTGGTTTATTAACGTCTCGCGTAAGTTATACAATGAGTTACAATCACCTAAAAGAAGTTCAGAAGACTTACCTCTTCTTTGTAAAGAAATAATGTGCCAGTGGAACTTCTTTCACGCTCGCCGTCTTTTTGAGTTAGCTATAATTTTAGTATAGACAGGTAGTGCTGGTTTATTTTGGTTCAACATCGTTAATATTACCATGAAGTTTGACAATGAGTACGTACAGTGGCGCACTCAAGGGGGGGAGGTGAGTCCCCGGGTCCGAGGCCTTTCCCCCAAAGCCTATAATTTTTTGTGATTGATTATAATCCTAATTAATAATTAATATTATAAACCTTTTTTATTGAGAACATTTATATTATAGAACTGTGCACCACAAAGTATCACACGGAGGCTTACATAGAAGTAAGTGTGAAGCACATATCACAAAGAAGAAAAAGATTACAACACAAACATCCATGTCTTACAAGGGACTCGAGAACCCAGCTCCTACCCCACTGCAGTCAGCATCACTAACCACTATACCGGGTGGGCGGCAATATTATTAATTAATACTAATTACTTATTAAATATTTTTTTTTTTGTTCTACAAAATCGACACAATCAAAAGAATATGTTGGGCGGTGTATTGGAGCTTGATACGAGAATGGTTGACTTCCAATCCTGGACCTCACCCCTTGGAAAATTCCTGTGTGCGCCACTGAAAAAGTACAATTGTTCTAAAGGAAAGACTTATTTTTCTGTGAGGGGGACATTGTACTAGTGGAGTATTTAGTTATTGTTGACACAAGTTGTGCGTTTGTTGTAGTTTTAAATTTTTAGAGAGAATTCGGTTAGATAATGATTGATTTTTACAGCTTATTTTTGTGACTAAATTTTCAATAGTTATTGAAAATTTTTATCGATGTGTTAATCAGAGAATGATGAAGCATGACTTAGCAATTAGTTGTAATTTGTTGAATCTTGGTTAAGTTTGTCAGTTTTTCTGGCATTTCAGGAATCGAGCAAGAAAAAACGATTCAATCATATAAACCTCACAGGATAACGTAACTTACTGGATAACTATTAATGGACTCTTATACACAAATCAACATTGATGATTCAAGAAAAGGATCTTCCAATGTTATAGATTTCCGATGTCCATAATATTCATCTACATATCAATGAAGATAAATATTATAAACATCGATAATATTCATGTTGTATTAATATTTCTTTCATGGTTTTTAATTATTTTTTATCAGTATTGTGTTAGTTAAAATGGATTTCAAAATTTTAAGCAGTGGTCTTATGATAAAAAAAGTTCATTCAATGTAGAACCTCAATTCATTACTTTCTGTTAAGCTGGGACTCCATCGTTATAATTACTCCGATTGCTGATTAAAGTTCAAACATCTCCCATACATTGTTCAGAGAAAGTGCTATTAAAAAGAATATATTTAATGGTATATATTAGTGGAAACAATAATTTCAGTGATAAAAAACCCAAAGAGACTTCAAAAGAGAAAAGTTACATTCGAATTTCTGGGGAAAAAACAGTTTTAACCATCTAAGTAAAATTTTAATAAAGCTTTAAAAAAGTTATTATTTGTATCAAACTATCGAACTTATTTATCTTACTCTGGTTATACAAGGCAATTCATTGTGTGCAATTATAGTCCCGTAAAGCTATTATATTAACGATATCGACACATAATTTTTTACAAGTTCCCTTTTTTTCAATTCCCCCCTACCATTAGATTACACTCTCCCTATATATATGTAGCTGTGTGTATAAACTTGTAGTGGAGGACACTTGATGTTAATACAGTTTTTTTCAAATGTTAATTTATTCATTAAATTAAAAAATGAATAAATAGTAACAAACAAAAATAATAGTACAACAGCATCTACAGAAAAGAAAATCGTT
>BMAV01017346.1:104745-114792 GCA_019973955.1 Trichonephila inaurata madagascariensis | reverse complement strand
GCATGATACCAAAATGGTGGACTTTCGACCCTGGACCCCCCCTCCCCCCCGTTGAAAAATTTTTGTGTGCGCTACTAAACGTGCACCATATACACCCAACTCTTTTTTACACGGTTCCTTTTTTACCTGATTTTTAAATAACACGGTACACGAATGTAACAATTTTTTTTACACGAATTTTTTGCTCTAGCACGAATTCCCCCAAAAGTTGGGGATTCATGCTCTTTGGATGAGGACGATTTGATCAAATTTATGACAGTTTAAGATAATAAAGAAGTCAATAATGATTAAGATGAAGGTCTGTTAGTAACAATTGATTTAATTCGCAAGGGCTTGAAATTCGCTGCAAGTATGTAACAACAAATTCTTACTCATGATCTTGACATAGAGCTCACTTTAAAATTTCAACGTTATCTTAAGTTTTGTGTAGCAGGATATGAAGAATTATATAAGCAACTTGGGAAACCAAAAAAAAAAAAAAAGGCAGCCGCTAATAAAACTTAGCAACAACAAAACATCCAACCGAGGCCGTTAATAACGAACGAAATTCTTCATTTGAATCAAAACCGACAGTTGTGCCAGAGATATCTGAAATATCGACTTTTTTTTCCTAATGAGGCTGCGTATTGGTACTTTTAATCTTTGCAGGAACTAGTACATTCCCCAGGAGCTTGTATCACTTTTTAACGCAGCACCATATAGGTGATACCAATTGCCGCTTGCCACAAGTAATTTTGACACGCAGTTTCTTACCCAGAGGGAGGCACCTGAGCTCTGACGATGCAAACCTTCACTAGGATTTAATTTTGCCGAGAGCACCCAAGCCAAACAGACACTCTAGAGACCTTTTACATCCCTTATGATAGTATGAAATGGCCGCTGTATTGATTTGCTGCATCATGAATATCCACTGATGTGGACCGGGGTCGAACCCGCAACCTTAAGTGCAGAAAGCCAGCGATATAAACCAACCATACCACCCAGCCGGATACATCTACTCTGAAGATAGCATTTTTCATCCCAGTTCGTAATAAACTTTCACACTTGTTATCAAGTAACACTTAATAATTTTTAGTTAGTAGTTTTAATCCTCATTTCAATTTGAATTTTTATATGTTGTAAATGTATATGTGTACTATAGACTGAATTTAACTGTATACTAATTTTATTTCTTTTCGGGGGGAGGGGGATAAAAATGAATTGTTTTTGTTTTGTAAATATGTAAACAAGAATTTTATAATTAGTTTTTTTTTTTTTTTTTTTTTTATTTTTGGGAATATTTTTAAAAACTTTTTATATAACACGATTTTTTTAAGTTGTCGAACATATCCCCAAATTTGCCTTACGTCGCATGTATTTTTTTTTTTTACAGTTTTCTAAGGAATGTATCAACCGTGCAAAAAAGTGTTGGGTGCAGTATATGCCAATCCTCAACTGTAAACATAAAGCATGTATGCTCAAAAATTTGAGAAGTGTTTTATTAATAATTCATTTTAATTAACACATTCTCAGAAATCTCCTTAACTTTCAGAACATTGCCCCTTCCCCAATACATCACTGTGTCCATCTATCGTTCCTTCAACCTGTAAGAGCGACATCAACTCATCAACAAAACACATTTCCAGGGCTATTCCTTCGTTTCCCAGTCTTCACACGTCCCTCTTAGGAAAACGGAATACCAAGACGAAAAGGAGGAAGGGGGAGAGAAAAACTTGCAGATAACCGAGATTGGAAAGAAGGAGGGAGAAGAGAAGTGAAGAAGCAGACTCACCTTCTGCATATTAAGCGGATAGTCCAGTTTTCCTTCCGCGCATGCGTCCCAAGTCATGCTTGTTTAGTTGAAGCCGTCATTTCTGCTGAGTAAGATTCGGCGGGAAAGCCGTAGTGCAAGGGAGGGGAGCAAATATCGAGTGCAAACATGACTTTATCCTGCATTACAGGAGAAAAAAAAAGTAATATACGCTGGTGAAGGGGGTCGACCATACAGTTCGATACATAACGAATTCGAATGTAGATGTAAACACTAAAAACTATCTGTATAACCTTTAATTATGTTAAATCCTTGGAGAAATTTGATAAAAATAATAATAATGAAAGGAAATTGCTAGCATTAACATGACGTGATAATTATATGAAAATATTTTTTAAAAGAAACAAGTAACATATAAAAAATAAGTCATTTTCTTTTTAGGTCAACCAAGAATTTTTTTTTATTTTAGTTACTTTTTATTCAATATTTACAATTAATATAAATAT
This sequence comes from Trichonephila inaurata madagascariensis, assembly GCA_019973955.1. Taxonomy (NCBI): domain Eukaryota; kingdom Metazoa; phylum Arthropoda; class Arachnida; order Araneae; family Nephilidae; genus Trichonephila; species Trichonephila inaurata. The sequence continues at coordinate 112,536 of BMAV01017346.1, read as the reverse complement.
GTATATACATATCAGAGAATCACAATATTAAGTGACAAAATAGAAACAGATTTTCATTGCAGTTTTTCCATTTTCCTTTCTATATAGGGTGTTGAACTATTTTTTTTTTGTTTCTGTTTGTTCATTAATTAAATTTTTCCAATAAAATAGTACAGTAAAAAGAAATCACATTCTCAGAAATTAGGCCATCCCAGGTGGGAGTCAAACTCACGACCTTTGGATTAGAAGTCCAATGTGCTATCCATTTCGTTACAAGGACACAACGAACAATTTTGCTTTTTATATAAGGTGTTGGTCTATTATTTTTGTTTGTTACTATTTATTAATTTTTAATTTTTTTGGTGAATCAATACTTTAAAACACTGTATTAACATTAAGTGCCATCCAATTCAAGTTTAAAAAAATTTAATTAAACTTGAATGGATGAATAGAAAGTATTTTATCAATGATTAAAAATTTGAACAAGATATATATATATATATATATACATACATATATAGGAAGAGAGTGAACTAATATTAAGAATTAAAAAAAGCTAAAACAAGGAAGCTTTTTAAGCAAAGTTTAAGAAAAATTTTCGCGAGAATTACTAACAATTTTATTTTTTTTTTCTTTACGTGAGCTCTTTATTTCGCTAACAAAATCTTTTTTGTCGTTTTTACTTATACTTATTAAAGACGAAAAGTAGACCACTTTGATCTTATAATTATGTATTACACTTTAATGGTCAATAAATTAGTTTGATTATAGCTCTCACTGCATCTTCAATACACTGAAAATTAACTAGTAAAGGACATAAAAGAATAATTGACTATTCAAAGGGTATTTCAATTGAATTAAGAATAGTAGAAAGAGAGAGAAGGAGTAAAATAAAGTATTTATAATCTCATATTCTCTTCTAGGAAAGCTTCTCTTTTAATTATAAGTATATTTATTTGCAAACAGGGAAAAAAGCCTGTTATCAATGCTCTTAACAGGGGCTTGTTAAGAACATTAATAAACTGAATAAAACAAAATTTATTCATGTCTATTCAAATGACACATTAAATAAATAAACAGGATTGTATATTTAAAACATTCAGATTGCTAATTTAAATAAAAACAAGTAAAGACAGGTCTTGTGATTTACGATACATGAATTTCTTTGCATGAAAATTTCAAACATTTTGAATACCCCTTTGTTATTAAAACTTCTATTTTTTTCCTTTGTCTTTATGAATATATATCTAACCCTACTGTTGCATTGTTAAAAAGTTATCTGTATTTCTACGAACTATGTTTTCGTTTATTAAATTCCTTCCCTTCTAAGATTAAACTAATAATTTCTAAAGAAATTTGTAAAGAAATTGTAAATATATTTTTTTTACTTTCAAATGATTTTGTGAAGCCCCTACCCGTGGGGACCTCAGTTCCGCTTTATCTGCGCTACCTGTTTCTTTGAGGAAGAACTAAGAACCACTCAAATCATTCATTTTAAGACCTGTTTATTAAGGTCTTAGCTTAAACACAATACACAACAATAATAATTAAGTAAGTGGATCTAGAATGAGAAGATGCAACACGTATTACCAAATAGTAGCGTACTTGACCACTGAATCTAACTTTATAGATTAATTCCTTTATCACTAATATACGACTTTTCCTTATAGCTTATATCAAAATAGCTTACCGCTATATCCTATGTAATCAGCTACGTTCTGCATCTGTTCTAATGTGGCTTTAATACGACAGTGTTCCTTATGGCCTCGAACCCACTTTTGGTTCTTCAGTACCGGCACGGCCAGGCTATTTCAAGGAGTTAGGCTTCTTCTAACTTTATCTCAAATCACTTTATAGCTAACTCTCTATATAGCGACTTCACTTTCCACTCAGGAATCACTTCTGCGCATAGACATAGACCAGGACATCGACCCCGCTCTACTGCTAACTTCCAATATATATATATGATTCCTAATTTACATAACCACGTTCTTCTTCTTGAGTTGGTTGGAAAGAATTGCCACTTCGGCCCGAAGGAAACCCCAAGAGGACATTAATAGAAATCGCAATGAAAAACCCATCACAATTTTTAATTTTAATAAATATCATTTGAATTCTGGACCATTTTTACTTAACCTGCAATTTTAAATCCTGAAGCATTAGTCCATACGTTATTAAAAAGTGTACTGTATTCGAAGAATAAGTAAAATATTTAAAACTGTACACACTTCGCCCTAAAGATTACTATACACACTCCACTTAAGAAAGATTTGAGATTCTCCAACAGCAACAAACTGATATTAATGCCTTGTTTCTGGCTTATGTCCGTAGACTGTTTCTTTTTAATGAAATCAATGGAATTGAGAAAGAAAAACATTTTATGCCTAAGAATTGCATTTATCTTGACACACTGTTACAATCTTATGCCTTTCTAATTAAAAACATGACTTTTGTTTATAAGAATAACTATTTATTAACTTTGTTAACACACAACAATGTTTATAGATACGTACAATATAGAATCTCATGAACCTTCCCCATTCCATCTCTTTTCCGTGGCCGCAATAGCCTAATGGTCAGGCCACTTAATAGTGTGATTCTGTCCTAAGTATATACATATTTATATTAATTGTAACTATTTAATAAAAAGTAGCTAAAATAAAAGTTTTCTTTGTTGATCTAAGTAGGAACTGACTTAAAAAAAAAAATTTTTTTTTATTACTTGTTTTTGAAGCGAAATTAGTACAGGAATTATACATGCTGCTCAGACCAATTCGTTAGTGGTCTTATAAATTTTTAAGGTACTGTAACAACTACATTTAAACTCTACCTTCCCTTGACGATTAGCGGCACCCAGGGGGCACCACTTGTTCTTTTGAGTAGCGGGAACTCGTTCTTCCCTCTCTTCTGCCCTGAATCGACCCCGGAGAAAGACGTCTACACGTGGAGTCAGGGAATGCCTGTTTCCCTTCTTTAGTCCTTAAGCTATTTTTCTGTAACTATAATTGATGTGTGTTGTTTTATTAATTGCCCCCTTGTGTTGTGGAACGTAAGAACATTAAATAAGATTTGTTCCTGTATCATACAGCCTTCTTTATTTCAATACAACGAAGACACGACATGGGGGATTGTCATAGTACTTAATTTTTAGAAATTCAATAGTCAAAAAAATATTTGAAGTATTTAAACCGCTTCTTTCTGTCTTCAGCAGAAAAGCCATTATATAAAATATAGTCTGAACAAACTAATACTAGTAATAATAATTAATTTTGATTGAATTCTATGTAAAATTCAAATATGTTCATAAACAAACTGAAAATTAAATGTACCCAAGATTTAGATTTCAAGTTCAATCACCCTCGGCTAAGAATTAATTCCTTTTCTAAGTTAAGATCGATGATATGGTTAAAGTCACAAACGACATTTGGAAGTAATTTATCTTGATAGTTTGCTCGGACAGTAGGAATTCTACATAAAGTTCTATCTACTTTTAAATTAATAAGATAAGTTTTTTAATAAATCAAACGCTACTGATTGTTTTAATTGCTTCTCTTTGAAGCTCTATTAAGATATCCGAATACTTGCAACAACTTTTTTTAAAAAAAATGGTGATATGGAGATTTTGTGTGTGTGTATGTGTGTGTTTTATTTATATTTATTCAGTACATTTTAAGAAAAAAAGGCTAAAATTAAGAAGAGAAAATAAATTATTACTGCTAAAATGGGAAAAAAAATGGGTAAAATTGACAAAAAATTATATAAACGGTATCCGCTCTGTACCAAAAGTATATAAACTAATTTTCAATTTTGTTGTGTTGCTATATTATTCATTTTTGAAATGACCTTTAGGATAAGAGATATTTTAATTTTTACTTAAACTAGAGAGCACTTTATATTAGTTATTATATGAAATTGCTTAAAAAAACAGTGGTTATACTCGCATAAGAGATTGTAAATTTTGTAATAAAACAGTGATTGATAAATCTGAAGTATATAAAACACTTCTACTATTATACAGAAGATAGACGAAAAATTTCAGTTAATTATTTTCATAACTTTTTGAGCAATCTCTGTCCCCGTTTGAGCATTTTCAAAAAAACACATTTCGAGTAAAACGCATTTTAAAGTATGACATCTTGCTTAAAGTAATTGCAACTGCTTTTACTAAAATACTTGTAGTTTTTGTTCTAGAGAACGGAAAAAATAAACTTGGTATATTCTTATAAAGCTAATTAAATGGCCTATAAAATAAGCTTTGTCGAATTTTGGCAAAATGCACAATTTTAGGGTTGCCGAATACCTTAATTTAGCGTTTACTCACATTTTATTTTTATAATTATAAACAGCTTACCATATTTTTTAATTCACTTAATGATAACAAGATTAAAAGTAGTAAAGATTTTTTTTGTTATGTATTCCACATTATATTTTCTGATACTATTTCACCAGATAAGTAAAACTAGAACAATATTATGTTTTTATTCTATGTTTTATGATTTTGTTGTTCATGGAACTATATTTGTATAATTTTTTTTATCCCTTGGTGTTCGAGGTTATGGTAGCACAAATTTTTTAAAAAGCAGTCTCATTTTTTATAGGTATCGTGCCTCCACGCCTAGAAATGTTGGAGAAAGGGAAGGAAGACAAGCCATGCTCAAAATTACTCATTTTATTTGCAACACAAACAACAGCACAAGTTCGATCAATGAAAATCAAGAGATGCCCCCAATTAAAGCAATATGTAGACAATTAAAGATGTATACGTGAAGTATGAAAATTATAAATAACAATTTAAAACAGAGGGGCAACGTTTTGAGGAAGAGTGCCGCTATCTGTGAAAAAAAATTATGTGGGCCACTTCCAACTTTTCTAGCAAACAAAAAAGATGAAAAGGAGAAAAAAATATAACTTGTAAGCTTATATATATATATTACGGGATTTTTACGCAAATAACCCATTTTGTAATGCGTCTGAGTGTAGTGGAAATTTTAAAAAATAATATAATAAATAAGACAAAAATACAATTTAGGTTTTATTGTTAATAAACCTTTTACAAGTACAATCAGCTAAGTTAGGTACAGAATAAAAATGAGTACCTTGAAACATTTAATTCCAAATAATTTTTAAACAGTCAGTAATATAGCTTTTCAATTTGTAGTTTTTATTCCCGTAAGTCATCTATATTAAGATTAGATGTTAATTATTATATATTAGGATTATCTTCTTGAAGATGCTAACAAAATTAAGTTTTTTTAGGTGTATATCAGCTAGTTTTGAGTGATATTTTATTTTTATGTACATATTAGAAAACATTTATTCACAAACAAGTTCATCCAAATTTTGAGGGGAGGGGGTCTGAAGTAACTGCATTTCAATAAATTTGTAAAAAAAATGTTATTTATTACTATTTTATCAATTATTTTAATTTTCCAGTTTTACGTGCCACTGTTAGAACTCTACCATGCCCTCCCTGATCTAAAATACTGAATTAGAAATTAATTATTCACTAATTCTAATGATAAACCACACTTCGAAACTTTTAGAGAAGTTTTAATATCATACTTTCATTTTACAGATTGAAACAAATTGAAACATATTATTAAATATTACAAATTCTCTTAGTTTAAATATTCAATTACAAGCTAATGGGAAAAAGATTTTCTTAATCCTGGTCTAAAAAGTTCATGACAAAGTTCAAGTACGACCCCTGAGAGTAAGTCTTGTACAAAAGTTAATTAACGATAATCGATAAACCAGCATAGGTATCGAAAAGGATATCCCCCATGTTGGATGAAAGCAAATACACATTTAATAATTCATCTAATTTTTACCTTCGCTTGTTATGCGCAGATGTACAAGAATATTTTCAGAAAGATTGCTATAAAATTTTTCATTCAAGCATAATTTCACAATTTTTTTTTTGTATGTTATGGTCTTACGTCTGGAAATTTTTAAAAACTGTACTCTCTCTATGATACGGTTCAAAATTTTGAAACCCGTCTAGACTAGTCATTAAAAAATTTCATTATCTTAAAAAGTAATCAATAAATCACAATGTGTTTTGATAACATCGATGGGTAAATTCAATTAAATTAATGTTTGAAAAGAAAATTTCATAGCTTCGTAGAAGAAAAAAAATTGAAAAATTTAATTATTTTGTGAGCGCGAATTTCTCAAGAAACCATATTCTGCTTGCATATATATGGCTCATTAATGGCAGACGCAGAGTAATTAAATTTTCTATGTTAATTAAATTATTACATTATTTGCTTTAAGACTTTCGTAAGTGTAATTATAAGCCATTACTCTTTTGAAATTTTGCATATTCAGCTCTGAAATAAATCATTTGTTTTTATAAATTAGCAATTTAACACTTAGTATCTATCGAAATTTCTGATTTCAAAAATAAAAATATTAATAATATATATGACTCCTTAGTTTCTTAAATTCTATTTACTTTTTATGTCTGGTTCCTTTCGAGTGGTGGCATCTTTCGATTTTTCTCTCTCCGCGTCAAGCCTCTTCTTATTAATTTAAATTCGTATTTTGTCTATTCCACTACTATTTTCAATTATTCTTCTACACTTTTAATCGACTTTCTTTCTATTGTGGTGGCCGCGTAGATGAGACATTTTTGCTTTTATTTTTTTCCAATATTATCCTTATGCGGAAGGGTCGGCCTTTGGGTATTGTGAGTGTACATTAACGTCGCACTGTTCAGCTACACATGAGCTTTTGGCGACGGACCACGTAATTTTGAACCATGGGCAAGTTACGTGGACGACACCTGAGCTGGCACCCCTCTCTCCTAACTACCACACCACACCAACGGGAGGACGTTTCACAACTCTCGAAAGATTTAGCATGCGTCGCTATCTTACTCGGCGGGTCTTTAATGGTACTGGGCTCGAACTCGTAACAAAGCCAGACATGATCCGATACCTATACCACTCGGCTACCACGGCCACCTTGGGTACTGTGAAGCTTTTAAGAATACAGTGTAATACGCTTAACACAAAAGCGCTTAAGACGAAATATCGGTTAACACAAAGTAACACAACGGTCCCGACAAATAACAATGTGTTTTAATGCATTTTTTTCTCTTAGCACGAAACTAAAATCACTTAACACAAAAAACTTTTCCCTCTGGGAATGAACAAAATACGGAAAACACCAGCTTGGACGGTATTATTAAATTGTCCTAGTGTATCATCGGAAGAATTCATAGCACTGGCAGTGGATGGTGATAATGCTTGTACAGCACCAATTATGGCAGACAAAGACATTTTCGAGTTTGTTAAAAACTCAAAAAATATCATTGATGTAGATTCCGGCGATGAAAATGAAATGAATAATGCAGCTCCTATTCCCATATCATCCGAAATGAGGAACGTCATTCAAAGTATTCTTAGTTATTTAGACGCACATTCCAATGGTTAAATGAACAACAAAAGGGACGATATCAAACAATTTTTCTTGACAATTTGATACTAAAAAAACAATGCAAAAAATTATAGATTATTTTCCAAAAACTCAATAAATGTTTTGCTTTTCAAAAAATTTGAAAATTGTGTATTAAATTTCTTTAAGTTATTGTGAATGTTTTTGTTTCATTAATTTTTATTAAATATATGCATATATACATATCTATGTAAATAAAATAAAATCTAATAAACTAAATTATGTTGATTTTTTTATCATCTTTTAACACGAAAAAATATTTCAGTTCCTTTGAGTTTCGTGTTAAGTGATTTTCACTGTATTTTCATTTTAGTAGTTCTAATTCTTTTTTTTTTTTTTTTTTTTTTTTTA
>BMAV01017346.1:92507-104645 GCA_019973955.1 Trichonephila inaurata madagascariensis | reverse complement strand
AAAAAAGTATTATTGAGTCGAGCGAAGAAGGTCACCACAGCCAAGTGGTTATCGTTGCGAACTCGTGGCTGATGTTGTTTCTGTTGATTCGGGGTTTCGAGTCTTGGTGCTATAAGGCCCATCGTGTAGAGGGGCTGATGCCCGTTTAACAAGTTCACTGCCGGTCAAATTGATATAACCAAGCCAAAATAACCATATAACCAAGCCATTGATAAGCCAAATTACATAATATTTAATGATTAAAAACATTCCTCATATTTCAGTAGAAAAACCTTTTATTTTCATGTTTCACTCTCTCTTTTCTACTAATTCTAATGTTTCGGCTTCTGCTAATTTTTTATTTGCTTTCCTTTTCTTAGGCTGTGTGAAAGCTCTGCTATACTTGCAAGATCCGCCATTTTTTTAAAATGGACATAAAAAAATTTAAACACAAAATTTAAAAACCAAGTACATAAAATATAAAAACAAGTAATATAAAAAAAAATTTTTAGTCAATTTCTACTTAGATCAACAAAGAAAAATTTTATTTTAGCTACTTTTTATTAAATAGTTACAATTAATATAAATATGTATATACATATGACAGAATCCCAACATTAAGTGGTAATTCATTTTCAGTAATTATCATTCAAGTATCGTATTGTCATCCAAAACAATCGTGTCTATAAAATTTCAGTTCAACTGAAAGCTTTAAAACGTGAGAAAAAAACATTTTCAAATTTTGACACAAGTCGCCGAAAGGGTCACTAAGTCGCCAAAAATGATGCCAACGTGGCTGTATTTGTAATTCTTTAAATAATTAGTTTTAAATAATTTATATTAATTATAATTAAATTACTGTATTGTAATCATGTATATAAAATTTCAGCTCAATTGAGCGCTTTAAAATGTATTTTATTAACGATTGAAAATTCCACCAAGATAAATAAATAAATGGAGAGTGTGAGCTAATAGTAGGAATTGAATAATGCTTCACTAACATGCCTCAATAATCTCTTCATTCAACCTCCAAAGCCGCATTAAAAATAAAGCATTTAACTTATCATAGTCGATCGTCATCCCAGAGCGGCGCCAGCATACGAGGTAGCGCTATGCTGTTGCGTCAGTGACATCCAACGTGTTAATCTATCGATGCGGAAACGTCGATGTGATGTGGAAGTTCGCAGATTGGGGTGCCAGCTCATGTGTCATCCTCGTCACTTGACAGAGTCTCAAAACTACGTCCATCACTAATAGTCCTAGTGTAACATCATTTGATTTGATCTTACGTATCACTGCGAATAAATACGTGGGCTATTGGTGAAGGAACTCGTAATTTTGAACTAAAGCCAAGTGACGAAGACGACACTCGAGTTGGCACCCCTCTCCTTTTCAAATTTCCACACTTTAAAAGGCGGTGTTCATTAAAACAATCCAATCAAGCAACTTGAGAAAAGAATTTTAAATTCTATTTTGTGATTAATAAAATTATTTATTTTCTGTTAAGTCTTAGTTATTCTAAAATTAGTTTATGTTCCAGGGAATATAAAGCTGACTTTAAATATAAAAAAAATTATTAATATTAACTTCATGACCTTAAAATCTAAATCATTTGAAAAAGGTCACTTAATTTTTTGAAGTCGACGTCTAGGTAAGTAAAATCAATCAGAAAAATCGATAAAATCAATAGATTAATAAAAAAGAAATTTCTACTTTTAGATAACAGAGTATTCTACTTTGATCAATTAATAAAAATCGTTAAAGTACTGAATGTCCTTTTACATATTCTAAATTAGCATTTTATAATTTATTTTTATTCCAAAAACAGTAATTAAAGTTTAAAAAATTATACTAATACGTGAAATACAAATGGAACATAAAACTTTATTTAATTTGATGCACTTTATATGCATTTCTAATGCATCCCGCACAAAACCTTGTTCTGAAACAGATACTAACATTATTTTTATTAAAATTCTCTATTTTATGCAACTATTATTTAATTCCATAACGTAAAAAATACACATGCGAAGTTATTTCATCATAGCATACTTTTTTAATTATATTTGTATATATTGTATATAATATTCATTTCTCCCTGCCGAATAAAATTAAGTACTAACACTGATTTTTTTTTTCAAAAAAAAGCATAGTCTACTTCCCGGGTATCGACACCATTGGTTATTCTTATTAAGTGTATGTAAATAAGCAATAAAACTTACTAAAAAAACTATTTGTTGTACTTTGAAGAGGTAAACTCCTTTATGTCATGTTATTGTTGAATTTCTTAACATACAATAGCATTAAATCTTTACAAATAACACAAAGATAAAGAAAAACAAGTAATAAAAAAAAATTTAAGTCAATTCCGACTTAGATCAACAAAAAAAATTTTTTATTTTGTCTACTTTTTATTAAATAGTTACAATTAAAATAAATATGTATATACATATGACAGAATCACAACTTTAAGTGGTAATTCATTTTTAGTAATTATCATTAAAGTATCGTATTGTCATTTAAAACAACCGTGTGTATAAAATTTCAGTTTAATTGAATGCTTTAAAACGTGAGAAAAAAACCTTTTCACACACACAAATTTTGACACAAGTCGCCAAAATGATGCCAACGTGGCTGTGTGTGTGTGTGTGTGTGTGATTCTTTAAATAATAAATTTTTAATCAATAAATTTTTATTAATAATAATTAAATTATTGTATTGCCATCCAAAATAATCATGCATATAAAATTTTAGCTCAATTGAGCGCTCTAAAATGTATTTTATTAACAATTGAAAATTCCACCAAGATATATAAATAAATAAATACGTAGAGAGTGTGAGCTAATAGTAGGAATTGAAAAAGTCTAAAAATAGCGTTTTCCATTTCTATTCTAATTTTCGAGAGGGGACATTCCCCAGTGGAAATTAAAACAAGTATTACTCGAAACAAAGTAAATACTAAATCTCAAAGGCTATATAAATAAAATGATTCATTGTTGGAAAATATATATGTATAATTAGGGTTACGTAAGCATAAATCAATACTCAAAGTTTCTCGAACTTTTTAATTGTATCCCTACGTGCAGATTTTTCTTTGTTTTGTCTGAAAATAAATAAAAATAACACAATAATAATTATTTGTTCCTACTAAAATTAACAATTTTAGGAATCAAATGAGAATTCAAACTCATATTCAGTCAGAAAAACTACTCTTATGTTCCAATTTATGTATTAAAGTCTTAACATCATTAGCGTTGATATGTCCTATTTCCACCGAATAGAAATATCTCGTTATCCATTTTATAATTTTTACACCTAATGAACACAAAAACCTTTCCTTTCCACACGAAAAAAAAACCAAATTAATCAAACGAGCATTCCAATTATTTACATACAAAAGTTAGCATACTAATCTTTCAACTTTACTCGTAAAAAAAAAAAAATTCGAAATTTCTTCTTTTAAAGGTTATTGGAGCGTTTCCGAGCTTGTTATGTTCTAATCCGATCGTTCAGAATTCTTTGAAATACATTTTTTTTTCTGCCTTTCTAGAACGCCTTAATCTTTGGTTGTAACTGTCTTTACGCTAGACTTAGTTTCATGTTGTCGTACAGGCACTAAGCTCTCCCGCAAAACTTTTTTAACCCCGGCTTTTTTCTTAGTTTTCTGTTTATTATTTTTCTCTTTATCGTCTTGTTAAAATCCTCGCGATGAAGATAAGTATCGCTTAATTGGGGAAAGAATTCATTAAAACTGATAAGTGAAAAGTACAGAACAAAGCAGAGATGAATCGGAGAGAAAACTAGTTTGTGGCAAAATGAGGAATACTTTGAAGAGAGACGGATCTTTTGAACTTTGAAAAGGTGAGAATTCAAGCTTCGGTGAACGATGGATTCGTTGGATTTCATCTCTGTAGAGTTTCGAGTGGAGGTGAGAAGTATAATTAGTGCGATTATTATTTCTAGAATAAAATCTCGAGATGTGTAGCGAGGATAGTTTTAATTAGCGAGATGGTTATTAATACCCAGAAATCTAATGCCTGAATAATTGTCATTTGAAATTCCTCATACTTCGTATTTTTTTAATCCCAAATCATTAATGCATTAATAATACTAATCATTACGAACACGCTTCTTTTGTTCCTATTCAAATTACAATTATGTGCAGTTTGTAAATAGAAAGAATAGTGGTTTTAATGAAAAGAAAAAAAGAGGGGTGTAGGAATTATTTGGGATATATTTATAATAAGCAATGCATCAAAAAGAATTTTTGCTTTTCATTTATATATCATTTTTATTTGGACTTGCAGTTGTGTGAAGCTTTTATAATTAATGTATACATTTTAATACATTATTAAATTATTTATACAATATTTTAAAAACTATTTGATATTTTCCTTCTTACTCGTGAATAAATTTAAAGTTTATTGTTCATAATTTTCTCTTTCTAAACGTAAAATAAGAGATTACAAATTTGACATAAATATAATGTATATAAGTTATCCATAAGAAATAAACTTTTCATATTCGAATGTGTTTTATTTGAATTATATATATATATGTATATATATACCAGTTTTAATGCATCTCTCAAATTATTGAATGATAGAATTATGAAGAAATAATTTCATAGCACTTATTTATATAAATATATAATAATATGAATATTATATATATATATATATATATATGAAAAAGATTTTGTTTAACATAAACACATATTCACATCATTTTGCGAAATCTGTAACATTTGTAACATTTCCCTTCTACTATAAAAACAATAAAAAAATTTACTTTGCAATATGTTTCTGCTACATTGGAAATAATCCAAAGAATGGTGCTGAAATGAATATTCTTTTCTTTTTCACATATATGAGTTTGCCAATGTTCTGTAGGACTTTTCTTAGACTATGTACAAGCTCATGGGTTTTTGATAGGTTAATGTTTTATCATACCTCCCCCTAGCTTCAATTTATTTCTGAGTTAGCAAAACAATTTAGAACGCAACGCTTCTTGAAAATTCGTATGACTAAATCACCTTTAAAGTATGATTTTATAATCTAAATATCGAATTTTATTTGAAAATCAAAGCTTTTCAGATAGCTATATTTGATAAGCAGTATATTCCACAACACAGCATTTTTTCATACCCCTTTAATGACCGGAATTTCTTTAACCTGGAAGCAATCACACACTCCATACTGACGTTAGTGTTGGGGTGGTAGCCTAGTGGTCTAGGTCACGAACTCGCGGCCGGTGTGTTTTGAGTTCGAGTCTAGTGCCGCTGAAGACCCACCATTCAGAGGAGGTTAAATATATCGAGGCTCAAACGTTCTCCCATTGGCTTGGTGCAGAAGAGAAGAGAGAGGTTCCAGCTTAGATGTCGTCTTCGTCACTCGACTATGGTCCAAAATTATGAGGTTCTTTATCAATCGCCCACATGTAACTATATAATGCGACATTAACATAACTCTCAGTCGCCCATCCGGTATAGCGGTTAGCAACGCTGACTGCTGTGCCGTTGGCCCTGGGTTCGAATCTCAGAAGAAGACAAGGTTGTTTGTAAATGTATAGTGCCTTCGTGGAATGGGGGTACTTTAAACAGCCGCTGAGCCGCAAGTCCTCTAGTGAGGTTGGTGGAAGGGGAAGAGAAGTGAGAGGCCTTTGACCAGCCCCAGGGTGTTCTCCCTCAAAATTAGGGTGAAACCGAGCTAAATCATTCTTTCACCTCTATGGTGCTCAAAGCTACGGCTAACGACAGGCGTCACTTGGCCCTTTGCCATGATGAATTTCATGGGCCTTGATCTAGCCTTTGCCGAACAGGTGTCATTGGTAACAACAACAACACATCTCTCATTCTTACTCATTCAATTGTATGAAAATTCCATATGGTTGAGACAAACAGGTTCTTATTCTCTAGAGCTCTCTAATAATTACGATAGATTTTCTTCCAGCAGAAAATAAAAAAAGCATATATATACAATATAGCTGTGAGATTCAAAATCCCACAAGTAAGTGAACACAGCAATTCAAATCCGTTATAATTCCCCATAAGGCAAAATGTGTGAAACGCACCGTTCCAATGTCGCTTCCCTGTATCTTCCTTATCCGGGTTCGGAAGTACTTTTCAGGAGCTTCTGAAATTCCGGGTCAAATAATTATCCTAGATTTTTCAGGACTTTTCTAGATACATTCTTATTTGTCACGAAAATAACTCGAGACATCTGGCGATCGAATTTGTCGCCAAGATTACTCTAACTCACTAACATTATGAAAGAGTATTCTTTTTTAACACAGATGACCTTAAGAGAGCCGCAATAACTTATCCATAGAGAAGTGAACCAAATTTACACTTTCCATAATGATATATTTAAAAAATATTAATAATAATAAGCGTTACTCTAGTTCAAGAACAATCTTTAAATAAAGATTGCCAACTGAAAAAGGGATAATCTATATATTGTTTGATATTGGCACAGTATAGTTATAATTGGTTCTTGCACCATAAACTCACACATTCACTCATATTGTTTGATATAGTCGCAAATATTTAAATTTCTTATTATCCAAACATATGCTACATATCCTTTTTATCAGCTATTTATAAAACGACTTTATGACACCCTGTTACGAAAAGTCTGAAATAAGGCTGAAATAACCACACTAAAATAAGTCAATGTAGTATGAAAAAATACTGCAAGTACAGTATTTTCTTATTAACTATAAAAATTATTCAAGCCATACTGTTTTCTATAATTTAGTCCTTTTTTGTAATTAAAGGAAAACTTAGAACTTTTCAATGCCTGTTCATTTTTATTGCATTTATTTTTCAGGAAAAAAGTTCATACTAAAAAAAACATAATTCAAATGGTCTTTGCGATACAAATTTTTTTGAAAGGGGCAAAATTTTAAATTTGTAATCTTCATTTTATGATTAAAAAAAACCTACATACCCCTTTGTATTGCTTTTTAATAAATTTAAAAATTTCACATACACAACCGAAGCAGTACATTTTTTAAATGCTCTTTAAAGTTTAAAATTTTTTTCCGTTTTATATAAAAGAAACAAATATTACTTATTACATTAGTATTTTTCATTCAAAAACCTATACCACTTTTATTATATTTAAAAATAAAAAGGACGAAATTTTGCACGAAAACATTAATTCAAACTTTACATTGCAAAATGCATTTAAAATATTTATATAAAAAAATTGACCAAGAGTTTAATATATTTCAGAAATTTATATAGTAATTTTATTTAAAAAATGGAAAAAACTTAAACACGTTCTTGATTTTTCTTTTCTTTTTTGTACTGAATTTAATGAAAACCTAACAAAACTTTAAGGGTTTTAGATACTTTCTTTTTTTGTTCCTACAAATTCCCTAAAGCTGATAGTCAGCAGAGACTTTCTCCAATTCCAGATAATTCTTAACATTGTTTTGTTTATTAAAAATATAAAAGTGCGATGCTACACCTTTCTACTACAGTTTTCTGTACACCTACTTCACAATCGAATAAATACTTCTCGTTGGTTAAGCATACCCAGGCCCACTACATATTGATTCCTTCCCAGCCACGAACAATGACTCTTCAATATTCATATGTCTTAACCGCCCACCCTCATTAGCTGACGATATCGCACCGAAACTTAAAGAAAAGCGTAAAGTTCTTAATTATAAGGCAGCCAGTACTCAATCTCGCGAATACGTCCAAGCGATGGTGACCACACCTGTAGTAATCGCCCGTTCAACTTGTTGTTTTGAAACCTAAATGAATTCTTTTGTAATAGCATAGGACTTTTTTTTTCTTCTTCATTCCTCGGCCATTTTATTATTCCTGAGCAGAGACAACACCCTGTTGTATTCCCAAAGGGCAGCTTGGCCCGATAAGGTGGTTCTTCAGCAAGCAAAAATTAACCTTCGTTGGAGCGAAGCCAGAGCTCGCATAACTAAGAATGGTGGGTCCAGCATTGCGTGAGTTACCTTGACTCCCTGGGGACCGTTACGAAATTGAAGGCCCAGAAAAGAAATGCTGAAAGCCGCTTAAGGAAACCTGTATGTCAAATGAATGGATTTCGAATTGAATTCGGTATGCTTGGGAGATTTCGGTGACATTTCTTAAATGATAAAGACCCAAAATGAGCTAATAATTGTTGGTTACGTAACTGATCTATATGTATTATCCAAAATGTTTTGTTTTTATTTCTTTAGTTTTTAAATTAAAAGTCCATTTTTAGGGTTAAACGGGTGTAATTTGGTAGCTCAGAATTTTTCCCCAGCGTGGTCAAACGATTCCAGAAAATGACATGAACAGACTTTTGCCTCATTTACAATCAGTTGAATAGTTTGGTTTTATTTAAAGTAAATTCACAAAAATATGCCTCTTCCGTTTGAAAATATATATAGATTCTCCCCTACTATTTACAGCTTTATATGATTCCCCTTATTTTACGCCTGTAAAAGAATGTACTTTCTCCATATTATTTGCTTACAATTTCAAATAATAAGTACTTTTTTGCTTATAAATTTCATTCAGTTTTCATGTATTGCTTACAAGAATCTTATCTGATAGAACAAATAGAGTTTCAATTATACATTTCAAAATCCACAATGTCTCTCTAATTTGATAAAACAAAATGTCTACAGGGAAATCAAATTTTAAAACAATCTCTTACATCTTAAATAAATTCTTGCAGTGCCACCATATACTTTATAAAAACCATTTCTTGAAACAATTTGAATTTTCAGTCTCGTTTGTTAACTCCTTTCTAAATAAAAGAAATCTCAATTACAAAGGATAGGTGTACTATCTAAGTTTCAAAATAAGACAGTTGTAACTCATTAATCAACACATGATTTAAGATATATTTTGTGTTAAAATAAAATAATATATAAATTCTACTAAAAAATATTTTTCTAAAGTTAACTCGTATCAAAATGTAAGACACTTTAAACACCTTCACATTGTTGAAAATCCATTAATAATTAATTAAAATAATTACAAAGAAAATCAAATGTTTTTTATTCTTCTTAGCATTCAATATAGGATAATGATTAATAATACACTTATGTTTGACTAATCAATAATGCATTTTATTGGAGTACTCTTGATAAGCTTGTGACTCAATATGACAATCCATTCCAATATTCATGAATTATGAAAGCGGAAAACAAGAAATGATCAACGTTTACCTACAGACCAACTAAAAAGTGTCCAAAAATTGAATGAGTTATTAATTTTTCTAACTCTAAAAAATTCCTAAATATTATATTAGATATTCTCCATAACAAGGTAAAATTTCCTAAAAATCAAGCTATTTTTTTTTGCCTTTAAATTAATTAATAACACATAAATCATCATTATACTAAATATCATTTGTCAAAAACTGATTATAGATGTTGAAACAGAATGTCGTATAAAATATTTATATTCCATTATAATTGACATTATTCAAAATTTATACAAATGCATATTTTTGGAATAAAATACTCAATTCAAAGAACACTTGAATTAATAAAGTCATTAGAAAGAATGGAAATGATTCATATATTTCAATATTTTTAATTGAAAGAATTAAAATATATTTTCTTCCTAAAAATCTATTCAAAATGTAACAACACTATGAAGGACAAAGGATATCAAAGACAAATTTATTAGACAAATAACATAAAATGCAAAGGTGAAATCATTGATATGACACTTCTACTTAACTTGTAGGGCAATAATGAATTAGTATTTTTTGTGTATGCGTCATGTATTCCCCTGACAAAAACTTAAATCTTTAAAATAAAGTAGTTTTAAATTGTTCTTTTAAATAGTTTAAATTAAATTCACAAGAAATTTTGAGTTATTGTTGAAGGATTTCACACTTTGAAGCACGTTCAATGACGACAAAGTTGTCATATCACAATATGGGAATGAAATTAAAATATCAAAAAGATTATCGAGTATCTTAGATAAGCTCTTTTTAAAATTAAAACAAACTGGACAAATAGTATCACTCAGGAAGATATTTACGTTAGAAGCATTCACATAGTAAGAACAGCAACGTTTCTTAAAATAATTAAGATTTTTAATTCAAAATCATGCCTCTAATCAAATATTTTTAAGCTGTCCCATTTTTTTAAATGCTTGATTAATCTAGATTAAATAATTCTTGTTATATCTTTGTATTTAATTTCCTGGAGTACAAAAGAACAAAAAGACTCCGAGTTCGTAAGAAACAAACATTTTTTTTTCTCAAAGAACTTTCGAACAAATGTAATTCTTTTCCTTTTAATTAATATCGGTTTTCCAAAGGAGCTAATTTTTTTTAATTGAGAATAGTTTTGTTGTGAAAAAACCTCGTAAACTAATTAATTAATTGCTCTTTGAATCTGAAAACGACACAAAAGAATGTAACATTACCTTAGGCTCTTACCTTTTTTCTTTTTTTTATGCAAACATCGTTTACATATCTACTAAAACCAGGATTACTTCTTACGACGTATTTATTTTTATCATTATTGTTTTTTCTGCATTAAATATTTCCTTGCGAAAGAAAGAAAAAGGAAATAAGGACGTTTAGAATTAACTTTTTCAAGTAAGTTTTCTTACTAATACATACCCGTAAAAAAAATTCCTCTGTTTACGTCAGAAAAAGACTTTCTAAGATTTGGGAACGGAAAAAGATGTATATTCTTACATTTAAAAAAAAACTCAAAACTCTTAATTCCATTTTCAAACAAACTTATTTTGTTTGGTATTCTTCCTGAGTGTATGCTGTCACGCAATCTAAATTTAATTATATGTTGTAAAAAAAACCCATCATAATATCTGAACACTTTAATTATTGAGTTATCAATACGCTGTGAAAACAAAAGAAAAAACACAATGTTGTTAATAATTCGAAAGGTATATTGTGTAATTTTTAAAAAAAGGATTAGCTGAGAGTTATATAATAAATGATTATGAACATTATACATCATACTAGGAATTTTTGAAAATGTGGAAAACTGTCACCCTCCATTATATCATTATGTACTGTGTGACTACACATTTCACAATTTTACAGAGATTTTTTTCAAGTAACGTGGTATAACATAGACATGTTATTAATCATAGTCACAAATCGAGCAAAATTTTTTGCTGGTTTAGTTAAAATGAACTTAGTTTGAGTCGGGATTTGAGAAAATGATGTCATCTAATTCTAACTTCTTAAAACGAAAAACATACATACTACTCTAGGCAAGTTATTTCAAAAGAAATCCCGTTTAATTGAAATTCCAAAATGGTACTTTTCTATCCATAACAATTATAGCCAATTTTTATTGCCAAAATTCACTCTAAAATTGTGAAATTTGTGATCACAGTACCTAATGATGAGATAGAAGAACTTAGTTTTCTCCAGTTTAAAAAATATGCTTGTGCTTACCACAAGTTTTTCAAAATTCCTACTATTAGCTTACAATCTCCCTATATGTATATACGTATATATATATATATATATATATATCTTATTCAAATTTTCCATCGTTAATAAAATATATTTTAAAGCGCTCAATTAAGCTGAAATTTTATAAGCACGATTATTTTGGATGAAAATACGGTAATTTAATTATAATTGATGTAAATAAATTGATTAAAATTAATTATTCAAAGAATTATGGACACAGCTACGTTGGCATCGTTTTTTGTGTCTTATCGAATTTTGGAGATTTGTGTCAAAACTTTAAAAAGTGTTTTTCTCACATTTTAAAGCGCTCATTTGAGCTGAAATTTTTTGTACACGATTGTTTTGGATGACAATACCATACTATAACGGTAATTAATAACAATTAATTGTCTCTTAATATTGTGATTCTGTTATATATATACACATATTTATATTAATTGTAATTATTTGATTAAAAAAAAGTAACTAAAATAAAATTTTTCTTTGTTGACCCGATTAGGAAATGACCTAATTTTTTTTTATATATTACTTGTTTTTTTTATTTTTTTAGAACTGGTATAATCACCTCTCTCACTCCGTGCCAGCTCGACGTTGAATTTCGAAAAATTCTGCATATCAAAAAGGATTAGATATTAATGCGCATCTTCCATATTTATTCCCTAACCATTCAACTATTTATTAAAGAAACAGATATACATAAAATTAGATTGTTATTTTCCATTAA
>BMAV01017346.1:45826-60583 GCA_019973955.1 Trichonephila inaurata madagascariensis | reverse complement strand
ATAATTTTAAACATACTTTTTAACTTTTATATATTTAGTCGCGACTTTAAATAACTATGAAAATATATGAGGGATAGTTATAACACAAACTTGATACATCAAAAAACTCGTTTCCAATAGAAACGACATATGTATAACTTAAATATATAAAACTTAACTAGTGATTTTAATTAATTTTTCCACACACACATAAAAATCACATGAAACTGTCAACATTTAATTAATTTTTTTTTTATAAAAAGTTTTTCGTGATGCTGTAATACGTAGTTAATTTATTCGCCAAGTCGCTTAATTTAGTCCCCCAAAAAATAGGTCAATATCTACATAATACATGCAAATCACATTTTTACGAATTGAGCAATGATTATAAGCAATTGTATATTTTGTATAATGAGGGTTGGCTGACCTTTAAGTGGACAGGGGGTACCCATCCCCCTAGTTACTCATAATTAAAAGTTTATATGTTAGACAACAAGTAATATAAAAAAAAAATTTAAGTCAATTCCTACTTAGATCAACAAAGAAAATTTTTGTTTTAGCTACTTTTTGTTGAATAATTACAATTAATATAAATACGTATATACATAAGACAGAATCATAACATTAAGTGGTAATTATTTTTTATTAATTATTATTAAAGTATCGTATTGTTATCTAAAACAATCGCCTATATAAAATTTCAGTTTAACTGAATACTTTTAACACGTGAGAATAAAACCTTTTCAAGTTTTGACACAAGTCGCCAAAAGGGTCGCTAAGTCGCCAAAAATGATGCCAACGTGGTTGTATTTGTAATTATTTTAAATAATTAGTTTTAATCAATTAATTTAAATTAATTATTATTATATTATTGTATTGTCATCCAAAATAATCCTGTATATAAAATTTCAGCTCAATTGAGCGCTTTAAATGTATTTTATTAACGATTGAAAATTCCACCAAGATAAATAAATATATAAATATATAGAGATTGTGAGCTAATAGAGTAGGAATTGAAAAAACAATGCTAGTTTCGAATTCTCGTTCAAATATTTTTATGGTTCAAAACTTCATAATTTTTTAAGATGATTGTGTTTTAAAAAGAACCGCCTTTGTGCAGTAGTAGTGAAATAATTCACCTTGATTGTTCTCGGAATTTTGAAGTATAATTAAATTAATTTCTTCTGCAAACCTTTCTCTTTTTAAACGATGTTCATTAAGTTAACTACCTGAAAAGAATAATTGGTACAGTTTACCAACCAATGTAAATTTAATTAAACTCTTGGCTTTCGTTTTCCTTTCTCGAAGAAGAAAAAAACATGTCTAAAAATTGACATCTTTAAATTCTTAAATATTTCAAGTTTAAGATTGTTTTTTAAACAATGCTTAGTAATGCTTCTTTCTATCTTGGATTTTCGCATATTTTTCTTATAGTCAGATTACTAGAGCTTATGTTTTTAAGGTATCCGAGTGAGTGAGTGAGTGAATATTAACGTCGCACTGTTCAGCTACACGAGGGCTTTTGGCGACGGACCACGTAATTTTGAACCATGGTCAAGTGACGTGGACGACACCTGAGCTGGCACCCCCCTCTCCTAACTACCAAGTTACACCAACGGGAGGACGTTTCAGCTCTCGACAGATTTAACGTGCATCGCTGCCCTACACGGTTAAGGTATCCGAACACACGTTGAAAATGACCAAATTCGGTCAAGACAGATATTTTTGTTTTTTATATTATTGAATAAAGATATCTTTCAGGGAGTTACAAAACATACTTTGTTTTGTTTCTACGCTGCTTGAAGGCCAAGTTTTAATCAATTTTTTAAAGTTAGAAAAACCGGAAGTGGGTCTTCGATCTACCAGAATTTGGCATTTAAATTGCTTTAATTCTATCATGACGCGAGTCTGATAACTCAAAATGCTACAAATATATTTCTGTAAAACTTTTTTGAACCAGGTATATATATATATTATTTTCTAGAGGATGTACTAAAATATTTCTTATTTTATGAATATTTTTGTGTTATGGCTTATTATTTAAATAATGGTCTCATAAAGAATGTCTCATTTCTTGTAATGTTTACTCAGTCAGCTCTAAAATTTTCAAATTTTAATAAATCATTAAAATTTTAGCACATTTTGTAGATAAATGCGTCTAATTTGTTTTAGCAATACTTTTACTAATATAAGTTTATTACTTTTTCTCTAATAAGTTTATTACTTTTTCTCTAATAAGTTTATTACTTTTTCTCTTTTTTCTCTTTATTACTTTTTTCAAAAATATTGCTAAAATTTCGCTTATAATTGTGATTTTTGTAAAATTTAGGTATAAATATTAGTATTTATTGATAATGAGTCCTTAAAAAGCATTTATAATGTTTGAATGTACTAATTTGTTAAAAAGTACTCTGAGCGTTTTTGCATATCTTAAGAGATGCAGTTTGTCCATGGTTCTGAAATATTTCTCATCCGGGATTTTCTTTGTAGTGAAAGCGAGAATTTAGATCCTTGAAAATATTCGATAAAGAACAGGAAATGGAAAGGCAATGTACAATTTATTGCTGGAAAAGGAATGAAAACGAAAAAAAAAATCCAAAAAGCCGATATTATCTCTGTCTCCATTGCAATGTAAGACTTAGTGTTACACCATGCTTCAAATTACTAGTTCATGTATATATGCACACACACAAAAAAATCGTCAACCGTTTGAAAAAGAGGTATGAACATATTTTTTTTTAGTATGAGAGAAATTGATTTAAGATATATGCAGCGTTTTTCATATCATGCAGAGTATATACATAATAAAAGCAAGCGTTTAAGTGTTTTTGTGTTCCACAGTTATAAAATAAAAAATAGTGGGAAAACTTTAAAGTTGAAAATTAAAACAAAATTCTTCTATTTTCGTATTCTGTTAAGTATTATGCTTAGTTATATGCAATAAGAAATGTGTCTTTATTCGGAACATTTTGAGCAAAAAAAATTGACCACTTAAAGCACCTGGGGGGGGGGGGGGATAATCCTTCGTGGAGGTTGCGAGCGTATCGATAAGTCGAAAATAAAAGATTATTTAAAAAATTGTTAATTTACTGAAAGGGTACAAAAGAAAATACATTATGACAAAATAAAAAAATAAAATACACATTTACATTATCATAATATATTTATAAATGTATAAGTACTGCTCAATGTATATGATAATTTATCAACTCTAAGTTAAGAACATGTTTAATAATTACTAGTGACTACCATTTGATTGTCATATATAAATTTTTATGTGTGCAAAAATTACTCGTCTTAATAATTTGTATGGTTCATAATTAAATTGGTATTGTAGCTTTAGCATTAAAATATATTATTAATACCTTTAATACATTGTTATTGTATGGAGGGGTGCGCGATGAAAATTATGATTGAAAATTGGGTCGCAAATGCTGAAAGTTTGAGAAGCACTGGCTTAAGAGGCTAATTAAATATTTTTCTCGAAATTCCAAATAGGTGTAGATCTTCGAAGGTTAATCAATACTTTACATTGGTTCCCATCTAATGCAGTTGCTGGTAGTACAAGAGCTGGCTCTCAATGATGATTGACGTGTGTGTCTTTGAAATCGTGATCACGTGGTCCAGTACTATCCTTCGATTTGTCTTTCTTCTACTCTTCGCCTTACATTTCTTCTCTGAAGCTATTTAGGGCACTTTGCCATCGCTTTTATCGCCTCTCCTGTGATCGACGTAAGTAATGGTGGCGAAGAAAGTGTTTTAAGACTGTTTTCCACAGTTTCTACTTTTGATATTCCGAATTCTCTCTCATTCCTTTTTTTGTGCAGTTTCTTCCCCTCTTTTTATTTGCGCGTTCTCTTTTCAGACAGACGGCCATTAGACTGGGCAAAGTAACTCCGGGTTGAGCAGTAAAACTTCTTTCTAAAGTGCTTCATTCCTTTTACTCTTTTCATTTTCTTTCTTTTTACACAAAACGTCAAAAAAGCGTCATGTTAATAGGAAGAAGAACAAGACGGGGCCCGATATTTGCTCTCGAAAACGTTCGATTCTCCCATTCCAAAAGTTTCGCTTTCGTTTGTATAGTTTGGTTAGGAGGACACTGGTTAAAACGTTGGGGAGAGAAAGTAACCTGTATCGGTACTGGGTGAGGGCGGTTCAGACGAACGGATGGAAAACTTAATATTTTCTTCTTTTACTTAAAATAATGTCTATAGTTTTTATATACAGACACTATAGTAAAAGTATAAATCGAGTAACTATGTTAAATATTGAGATTTAACCAGGAAAAATTGAATACTACTTCAAAAGAAACTCGCAGATTGGAAGACGGACACAATTTCTTTGATTTTTTTAAAATCACCTGAAACTGTATATTGGAAATGAAGAGTGCAGAAGAAAAACGTACATTTTTGATTGGTACTCTTAGTGGAATTCAAAAGTTCCTGGACTGAGCCTGTAAAGCGGAAAATGTATACAGTAGAGCGACTACAATAAAATTTCTGTGTTATTGCATTCTTCCCCTTTTATAAAAAAGTTTGTTGCAAATCACGTGGTTGGTGGGTCGCCATGCCGTTGTATTTTGTAGGCGGATACATTTAGTCATCAGCGATTGAAAGAAATTGCGTTTTTTGAGCGGATAATGGATATTAATTTTTGTGTTCGTTTGGGAAAAACAGCTCCAGAGATTTAAGAAATACCGAAGCAGGTGTAAGGCTGTGATACATTAGCGCGAACGCAAGCTTTTGAGTGGCATAGAAGCTTCAGAGAAAGCAGGGAAAGTGTCGAAGATGACAAACGCTCTGGACGTCCGCAGACTTCCCGCACCGCTGAAAACATCAAAAAGGTTTCTGTGGCTGGCGGTATGTAAGAACAAGCTTCAAATAATAGCAGAATCAGTTGGGATGTTTTCGGCCGCGTGTCAATGAATTTCGACTAAGGATCTTAGCATGCTTAGGGTGTGTCGATATATCGTTCCCCTCGTGTTAAACGAAGACCAATCAGTAGATGAAGTTAAAAGTGCATCGCAGCTTGAATTAAAAGACATGGTTAAATATGGATTCCATATATGTTTTGATAACTATTACAAATCATGGCAAAAGTGTGCTGTTACTCAAGGGTCTTATTTTGAAAAGGAGGATATGTTTCTACAGTTTAATTGGTAATATTTTTTAAGTTATAGACTCAGTCCGGGAACTTTTGAATCCTACTGCGTATGTAAAGAAATTTAATGAAAAGGGTACAAATCTAACCAAGTTTTGTTGAAAATTCAATTACTCTCAATAAGTATATAAAGTATGAAGAGAATTGATAAATTAAAAAATAATCGTTTTCGGGAGTGCAGAAGCTTTGGGAAATTAATGTACTAGAGCAGTGCTTCTCAAAGCTGCAATATTCACGACCCAATATTCAATCATAATTTTCATCGCGGCCCCCCTCATACAATAATAATGTATTGAATTCAATAATATTATATTTTGAAACTTAAACTACGATACGACTTTAACCCTGTAAGCGCTCCCGGCGTATATAAACGTCTCTCTAAACCAAAGCCTAAATTTCCCCGGACGTATATATACGCCTTTCCGAAGTATGATCTTTTCTATACTCTACTATCCATAAAATTATTCCGAAGGCTTTGGAGTGCAATAAAAGGACCTTGACAGTGTTCGCGAAGGAATTACTTATTTCAGATTATTTGCTTCTTTATTCCTCCCCCCCTCCCCAAATACATCACATGCGCGCGCTTACATAGAAAATGGTTGGTAATGGGAAGCGATTCGCGTAACTTTTAATCGGCAATTAAAGGATTAATTATAAACCATACAAATTAATAAAATAGGTGTCAATTTTTATTTTAAATTATATAATTACAAGCCCATGGGTTCACTGGTAATTAATAAACTTTTTCTTAACTTAATATTGTTAAATTAATTATAAAATACATTGTGTAGCACTGATACATTTATAAATGTAATATATCAGTGTAAATGTGTATTTCATTTTTTATTATGACAAAATGCATTTTGTTTGTTTACTTTAAAAAAACTGATAATTTTTTTAAATAATCTTTTGTTTTCGATTTTTCAATAAGCTCGCGCCCCCCTCGTAGAGTTGTCACGCACCCCAAGGGGGAGCGCCCCACAGTTTGAAAAACGCTGTACTAGAGTTTTTCTTTTCAAGGGTTTACCTTCTTTATGTGCTTGTGTTGCAAACCGGAGAGTACAGGTGTAGTTTGAGTCGTTGAATAAGCAGACACTGTTATAAAAATAATATTTTTATTTCAGGCTAATCATTTTATGATTAATTCTAATTTAATAATCTTGAGAGTAATCTTACTTAACTTCTTAATCCATTGTAAAAGATTATTCAAAGTACCTTCCCCTTGTAGATCACTTGTCAGCTCTTTCCTAAACTGCTACAGTCCTCTTCAAATCAGCTTCTTTATTATTTCTACTTCTTCGAATGGCAGTTGTAGCTCGAATAACTTCAGGACGAACTACTGCCTACTAACAATTAACAACTAGCTATTCACGATTAACGATCCATGATTAACTTTAACACGCCTCTTATCAGGGTTTAAATAGCATTTACATTTGCATAAAATTAAGTCATCTCTACGGAAGTGCGGTTTTAAACTCAAACCACAGTTAAAGAATAATTTCCCCAAGAGGATTAGTTGAAGGGCCATGGATAGCACCCGTCACGCTTGTAAACAGAGGATTCAAGAGCATCTGTAATGAACACAGAAAACACACCCCATGGATGTAGTAACATTCCTTTTTTCCGGCCCCCCCCCCCCCTTTGTCAAAAATACTTACCTTTTTCTTGTATATTTCAACTAATGTTTCAATCACAGATATACGTTTTAACTGTTAATTATATATTGCATTTGATAATTAGTAAAATAACAAGTACTTGATACAGTATGGTCAAATATGACCATTGCGCCAGTAAATCCAACTCATCAAAAACTCACAAAAATAACTGAAATCGAAGTACAGTCAAGATATTCAGAGAATATTATACTTTAATGTTACCAAGAATAAAATCTAAAGATGGGGCTTTTGAAACACTAAACTTCATCATTCCATTATTTTGAAAGGTTATTAAGATCGTTTTTTGGAGTTTTTTATAAAGATAACCATCACAAGGAATATATTTATTATCAATTGAATTCGTCATTATATTATAATAATTATTTTGCTTTATTACATAGAATTTACGAGTTCTGATGCCACCGATAATGACGACGCTCAATGTAGAGGGCCTGATGCACGTTAGATATTTTCGAGGTTTAAAGTCCTCCCGTAGGCGTGATACGGAAATTTGGAGAATGGAGTGCCACCTCAGTTATCACTCTCGTTACTTGATCAACAATAAGATTATGACGGGGCTTTATCGCGCCTTTCACTAATCCTCTTGGGGAATCCTTGGGGCCAGAAGGGCATTTCATTCCAACCAACTCAAGAAGAAAACGCGATATGCAGTTTAGGAATGATTATATATATTGGAGCTTATGCATTCGCGAGGAAGTCTTAGAGAGGTCGGCTGGAGGCCGGAGAGTATTATAGAAGCCATATAGAAGTCGGTTAGAAGCCAGAAAGTTGCATAGTAGCCGGATCAAGTTGGATATTAATAATATATAGAAGATATAAAGCTTGGTTGCTGATCGTCGTGGAATATCTTTAAGCGATAGATTATAAAACTTTAATTATAAAACAGACTCTAGTTAGTTAAGGAATCGTCTACAAATGAAGATTTGGAGGTTAATTTATATCATAAAGATAGTGAGTAGGATTTAATGCGCTATTTGCTATTTATTAATTGCGTCATATCACTCCTGATCGTTTACCTCTAAGTAAGACTTGTGTTGCATTGATTAATACAATATATTGAGATAAAATAAACTAGTTTTATTATGGAAGGTTTGAGTAGTCAATCTTTTATCCCTACAAATCTAGGGGATGAAGAGATGATACTCCATGGGCGAGAGGTATCACAAGATTACTAAGCCTATCTCCAAACATCCTGGTATTGTTTCGAAATGCGACGTAAATAACCGTACAACCAACTATATAGACATGGCATTTAATTTTGTGGGAATTTAGAACGATTTGTGAGAGGCCTGCGCCTCTCTCGGGTGCACCTAGATGTGGGGAGGGAAGGGAAGAAACACTCGACATGATTCAACTTTAATCTATTTATTTCAACACTGAGAACAGACACAATTTCAACTAATAATCTTAAGAGAATGTTTCAGTAAAAATCGTGAAAGTGGAACAACGACAGAAACGCGTAAGCTATTAGTCGACTAACAAACTGGATCCTTCTATTAATTCAGGATCTAACTTTTTATCTAATTTAATCTAATCTTAATTCAATCTTAGTGATTAATCGTCACTTTTTCTTTCTATTAATATTCAATACTCTACAATTCAAATATTATACCTTTAATAACAATCTCACCTGTCTGGAGTATATCTCACGGTTCCTTCTCCTACTAAAGCTAGAAAACCTCGCCTATTTATAGTGAGTTAATTTACATATCACGATTCTCTTCTTACGAAGGGCTGGTTGTGAATAACGCGAATTGATAGCCCAAAGATTTCCCAAGAGGATTAGTTCGAAGGTCGCGTATAGATCCGTCGCAGATTTATGAATCCGACTACCTTAAAAACGTGAATTTTTTCAAAAATTGACAATCTTCTTATGATTTTATTTTATAGTCCATCTTATTAGCTTTATAAAAATACCAATTTCTTTATTTTCCATTCACTAGAACAAAAACTATAAGTGTTTTAGTAAAAGCAGATGCCATAACTTTACATAAAAGATGTCAAACTTTAAAATGCGTTTTACTCGAAATGTGTTTTTGTGAAAAATACTCAAATGGGGACAGCGATTGCTCAAAAAGATTTCAAAATAATTAATTAAAACTTTTTGTGTGTATTCTGTATAATAGTAGAAGTGTTTTACTACATAAATTACAGTCCCTTATTTGAATAAAGTCACTGTTTTTATTTTAAGCCATTTCAAGTAATAACTAAGATAAAGTGATCCAGTTTTATTAAAAAAATATCTCTTATCCTAAATGTCCTTTCAAAAAATGAATGGAAAAATAACACGTTACAAAATTGAAACATTAAGAATTTGTTCATAAATTTTTATACATATTGGACTCCATTTATGTAATTTTTACCAATTTTTTCCTCTATTTTAGTAATAATAATTTCTTTTTCTCTTCTTAATTTTAACATTTTTTTTCCTAAAATATACTAAATAAATAAAAAAAACCACAAAAAAAAGTCTCCAGAACTTTACTTTCATAAAAAAAATTTGTCTCAAGTAGTCGCATACCTTAAAATAATTTTCTTGGAACGATTACGCCGTGACAAAACTGTGCGAGCCATTCGATTTGATATCTTAGTTATACTCCGTAAGAATTACATAATAATTATTCTTATAAAATAGATTGGAGCTTACAAAGATCAAAGAACTGATCCGTTTAATTATCATCCATTACAAACTAATACATCCATATTTTATGATCCCTTTTAAATCAATCTTTTATAACCCAATTGTAAGACAATTTCGGATTCTTATCAAGAGCGAGAATATTTGTGATGTAAAAGTTATGAAGCATTGAATGATAGTCAAGCATTGTATCACGTGATTAATAATTCTATGGAAAGAATCCCCGGGAACGAAATTGTTGAGACGTGAAGATGATATACGTTCCGTACGTGCCTTAATCTAAATCGCCAAGCACGAGCAGTTTCATTTCGTCCATATGAATGTCAAAGTCCTTTCTGTTGTTTGATTCTGTGAGTTCTTTCGTAATATTATTACTAAGTATACTTTTTTTGTATGAAAGTCACCAGCTGCTGTATTTACGTTGATCAGAATTTTAATTTCCTCCAACGACTACACATTTAGTTTGAAATTAGTACCAATAAGAGGGATGATGCAATAAATTTTTACATGAATTCATAAAAAGTTGAAATTAATGAAGTAAATTCGAAATTTTCTAATTTTCATTGATCTAATGTACAGAGTTTGATTTGTGCAGCTAGTGCCCCATAATTTTATATATCGTATTTATTCGAATCTAAGTCGCTGTCGATTCTAAGCTGCATCTCAAACTCTCAACAAGTTTTTGTGGAAAAATAGTGTAAAATGGTTCAACGATATCCAGTTTTACCAAATTAAAATAAATTTAAAATGAAAACTAATAATAAGTGAATAATTAGTTATCTTACCAGTATTATAAACTTTTAAATACATGCATGAACCTGTAATTGCTCTAATTGCCCCATCCAAAGAATTTCTTTTCCCTTCGTTTCTAAACCGTACCCGATTTTCAATAGCATTAATATTGGAAAACAAGTGCTGCTTATATTCGAGTAAATACGGTAATACAAAAAAGAATAAATCATATAATAGTGATTTTGTTTGAGATTTTTTTAACTATACTTAGTAATTTAAAATTAATAGTAATTAATAAAAAACGGTCTAAATATATTTCTGATTTGGATTCAGAACTAATTCAGAATTTGTGGTACGATTTTTAAAAGTTGACAAAAATAAAAAAATTAGTAATTTTTTTTAATGCATGTAAAAAACAATATTAATTGTACCGGTTAAAAATTTGGATTGAATTAACGTCCCATTACACTGAATTATTAATAATTTCCTCCTAGGTTTCGGAGTGAGGGAATATTAACGTCGCACTGTTCAGCTAGACGAGGGCTTTTGGTGACGGACCGCGTAATTTTGAATCATGTTCAAGTGACGTGGACGACACCTGAGCTGGCACCCCCTTTCCTAACTACCACACCAAGGATAGGACGTTTCAGCTCTCGACAGATTTAACATGCATCGCTCCCCTACACGGCGGGTCTTTAGTGGTACTGGGCTCAAATTCATAACATGCCTGCCATGATCCGATACCTTGACCACTGGGCTACCGCAACCCTAAAAGTAAAGGGAAAAAAAAGTAAGGCACCCCCACCCCTAACTACCACACCACACCAGCGGGAGGTCATTTGAGCTCTCGAGAGATTTAACTTGCGTCGCTCCCCTACACGGCTCCTAGGTTTCGGAGTGCAAAAGACGAATATAGCTAAAAAGAACATATAAAAGAATACAATAAATAAAAGGATAAGACAGTCTGTCTCAATAACGTTAATAGTACCATGTTGAGTAGAATATTAAAGGAAATGGACTATGGCATGGATATATGCCATGTGACCAAATTGTTTACTTATAAAACACCTGTAAAATATGTAAATAACACTAGAACTTTTCTGTATTCTTATGTTCTTTTTTGCTGTATTAATCTTAGTTATTTACTACCGCGCTCTGAAACCCTGGAGGAAATTATGAATAACCAGTGGCGTAACGAAGAACACTAGGTCCCCTCTGCAAAATCCGGTTTTGGGCCCTAAGCACAAATTCGTACTTGGCGTCAGTCAGGCTTAGGACCCCCTAGAACACCTGCCCCCCTCCGCAGTGCGGGGTTGCGGAGTGTACGCTATGCCCCTCTGAATGACCTTATACAGCAAGAGGCTATTAATTACGAGACTTGTGATTCTGAACCACTGTCAAGTGACAAGAAATACACCTTAACTGTCACCCATTTTTCTCATTCAAGATAATCGGAATTCAAGATTCATTCAAGAAACAGAGACTTGACTCATTGTTGATTAACGCCTCTCTTTGAAGCAATACAAGTGCTATTAAAATCACACCTCCTCATTCTGTGCCTAGGTAAAATGACCAGGATGACATAGTATATATGATGTAATCGGTCAAGGAAGATGTAGAATCTTTTGAGCATGCTACGACACTACTAAGGTTTAATGTTGTTGAGGTCGCTGTAAAGATCGGTTTACTCCTGTGAAAGAATGCGTTGGGACGACATTGGAATGCTCGTAGGTGTGAGCCTTGATAGGTCACTGTATGTTTGAGAGAGTTCAAGCGAATCTGGAAGTTAATCGAAGAGAAAGTCCATTGGATTGTGCTAGGCCATCGTAGAATAGAAGTGTCTCTCCAGCGTCTATGAAACTTATGTGTTTCCCCTTTTGGTATCTATTTAAAAGTGGAATACGTCACGCCCACAAAAGCGACACGTGAGGCAGAATCATTTCTGTTTGGACGTAGCGAGGATTACTATCCGGCCATTGGTCCTAGTCACCCCTGACGTAGTGGTTTTTGAAGCCTCTCTGCCGGTTGGATAAAAGGAGGTCCAAGGTTGACTTGCCTCAGAACATGAGCGTCAGAGTGTCCGATCTTGGATACTTTCCCACACGAGACTTCATGACTGTTGAGACGTCACTAGTTCTCTAACAGGAAATGGGTCCTTTGGCGAAGACCACCGCAAGCAAAACAAAGAGCATTTTTTGGGGGAAGGTCACCTAGAAATTATAGAGGAATCTTGAATTTATCAATATGATCTGGAGATTAGAGATGAACTTGAAAGGGAAGC
The DNA here is from genome assembly GCA_019973955.1 of Trichonephila inaurata madagascariensis. NCBI lineage: Eukaryota > Metazoa > Arthropoda > Arachnida > Araneae > Nephilidae > Trichonephila > Trichonephila inaurata. The sequence continues at coordinate 48,117 of BMAV01017346.1, read as the reverse complement.
ATGGCAAATTCCCTCTCTCTAAGAAGACTAAGGTGCAAAAGTTTGCAGGAAAGGTAATGATATCTGTTTTTTTTGGGGGGAAGGGGGCTGTCATCGAGACATTTTAATAGACTACCTGAAAAAAGGTTAGACAATTATCGCACACTACTGATCAAATTGTCAAATTCTCTGATAAAGAAATAGCTTGATTTGGTCTCCAAAATATCCGTCTTCTTGCCAACAAAGCATTTGCTCATTTTTCTTGATGTGCGATTTTGAAATCAGAGCTATGTGGCTCTTTAATTTTACAACATCCGGCCTATTCTCCCAAAAAAATTATAGTTTATCACTAGTATGCTCGTCATTTATTATAGTTAAGGTATCCGACTACGTTCGGAACCGTGATTTTGCAAAAGTGTATAAATGGATAATATTTATATTTAGTGTCACTTAGATTATAAAATGTATATAAAATTGTCTTAAGAATAGTATTACAATAAAAAATTATTTAAGTACAATTTTTTGACGAAAAATCAACATAGAATGACCATTTTTCAAAATATTCTCCTTTTGTGAAAAATGCTTCTATTATAATAATATTTTGCCTGTATATAGCTTAGACCTCTATACAGAGTCTCAACTAGAATTTTTGAAATATATAACTTAGAAGTGGGTTTATCTATGTTTTACGACAACAGAGGGGAGAAATTTTAAGAAAAAAACGCCGATAATTATTTCAAATGTTTGTAACTCTGAAAATAATGTGAATTTTTCAAAACTCATAGTTGAGCCTCTGTACAGAGGTCTGAGCTATTTACAGGCAAAATAGTATTATAATAGAAGCATTTTTCACAAAAGGACAACATTTAGAAAAAAGGTTATTTTAAATTAATTTTTTGCCCAAATATTGCATTTAAATAAATTTTTTTTTGTCGAAATGTCCTTAAAACAATTTTATACATGTATTCTAATATAAGTGACACTAAATATCATGAAAACTGTCCATTTATGCACTTTTTTAAAATCACGGTTCCGAACGTTGTTGGAGACCTTAAGTTGATTCGTCATTTATTATAGTTAAGGAAATGTTACAGGGTTCACAGTAATTAATTTCCTTTTTTACCTTCTATTTTTTAATCCTATTATTTTGATCATGAATCCAGATGCGGGGGATCCAAGGTTTTTCCCGCTATTTTAAATTTAACAAACATTATTTTTCTTTTAATGTTAACCAAAAATGCAGTCATTTTTTGAAAAAATCGAAAAAAAAGAAAACATTTTCTTAAATAACTTTTGTTTGAAACTAGATTCAACAATGATTTTCACAAAAATAAGGATAATGGTAGATGTTTTCTGAGACACCAGCTATATCTTAACTTGTTAAAAGTTCTGTGGAATTGCTTCTGCTTTTGAAAATATACTTGTGTGTGATATTGGCTAACAATTATGCCATGTTATTCTTCTGTCTTTTCTCTTTGATACTTAAATTCAAAAGGGTATTTTTGTAACTTTCTAACATAAATGTTTAAGTTCATGGATTTATTTCTTGCATGTGATTGAATTATGCTAAAAACTAAAATGGATAACTATTTCAAAATTGAAATCACGTACATATTTGTTTTCTTTCTCGTAAAATATTTATAGATTTTTATGACGGTAAAAAAATGTAGGGCTTACTAGTATATTAACATTCTAATTACATAGCAGTTATTTTTCATTCTAATGAATTCTTCACAATATCAAATGTTCATTAATTTTTTAACAAATTTTCTTTTAAGTATATATTATTATCTTTATATAAATTACACTTTCTTGTTCCAAAAAAAAAAAATTAAATATTCCGTTTTCCTCTAGATGGCACCACCATTTCTATCTATTAAATTAAGTTGCCATTAGTATTTGAATAACAAAAATTAAATTAAGTTGCCATTAGTATTTGAATAGCAAACATTTTAGATTTAAAAAAAATTAAATATTTGACAAAAATAAATTTTGCAAAGCAATATTTGCTTGCCTTGATGTTGGTAAAATATTCTCTTACAAATAGATTTCTCGCCTAGTTTTGTTAACTGCTCATATTAAATTAAATTTTCCTTGTATATAGTCCCACATATTTTCAAGTTTATAGAGAAGTTAGATCCTTGCGATATTTTAAAAATGAATAAACTGTAAGTTTTGAATCAATTTTTGAAAGCAATTCTTTCTTTTTCTTTCCGACAACATTTTGAGGTCAGTTTTTAATGTATATATATATTAAAAATTTAAAAAGGAAAAATGCTTTCTAATTATTTGTCTAAAAATAAAAAAAAAAA
>BMAV01017346.1:19627-33326 GCA_019973955.1 Trichonephila inaurata madagascariensis | reverse complement strand
ACAAAAATGCATGCTAAGAAGAAAAACTGTTGCTTCATAGAAACATTGTGTAAACTTTTAAAACAAAAATGTAAGAGAATATTAATTTCAATTTTATGAGATATCTTTATTTTACTTTTCATTGTTTATTAGAGCAAAAATTGCTGTGATGACACTTTGAATTGTACTGCTTATTATTTTTGAAATAAGCACACTTTTTACTAATACACATTATTTTTTACACGAGTACTTTTTAAATCCTTGTCCAAAACCGCAACTTTGAGCTGATGCGACAGATTAAACCGCTGTGTCAATATTTGGAACTTTTTTAATGGAAATTAATTCTCGCTGACTTAGACTGAATTGATATCTAGAGTACAATATTGTTTTGTTAGCCACCCAGCCAGTATGATGGATATGACCCTCGGCTTGTAACCGAGTGGGTTCGGTTTCGAATCCCGAGTAAAGCATGGTTGTATCTTCTTATAAGGGAAAAGAAGCCGGATTTTCGCCTACAATGGATTTCCGTCACGTATGGAAGGCAGCACACCCCCTTCTGTTATATGCCAGAATCATCATTTGTAATAAATGTCTGTATTCTTCTGTTTGTATTGTAGGTTTCTGTTCTTCCCCTTGTGTGTATTCCATACGTATCCCAGGATAAATAACACACGACAACAACAATTGTTTTATTCGGCCATCTCTAGTTCCTAATCTGAAAAATCCTTCCTAAAGCAGCTAGAACCGGTTGAAAGAACTTTCAAGGGACGTATTTCATACTTTAACTATCAAGTAATCATTATTCTATACAATACCTAGTTAAATAGTAGAATTCAATGCTTTTATATACTTTAACTGTGACTTGTGTCTAGTTATTTCATGAAATGCCTAGTTATTCTATGAAATAACAGATTTCACACTTTAACGGTAACATATATATTTTTTCATTTTCATTGAACAAATTGTACAATTTGTTTTTGAAACGCTTAATGATGATAACATCGCTGTATACACAACTCTCCTTTTATATTATACTTGCAATCTACTTGATCATTTCTTGTCATACCTACACATTACTTTCATAATTTTTTCAAATTTATGTTATATTAAGTAATGAATTAAGTATTAAAAAATATGCTACATATTTGAGGGTGTTTCTTGCTTCAGTAACATACGAGTATAAAAAATTTGTATGTTTTATTCCAACTATAGTTTATATTACGCTCGTTTTAAAGGAAAAATAATGCTAAAACAGAATAATAGAGAGTGTAAAATTAGATGTAATTATATATTCATGCTATACGTCTATATATCATTGCAAACTTATACCAAGAGAATGCCTACACTGACCACCTTAGGATAATGGAATTAAAAATAAGAAAAAAATACTCAGAAATTTCGATAATAATCCAAATTTATTTAATGATTAACATACGTTAACAAGTGATAAAAAAAATGATAGAGTTAACGTTACAAGTAAGCTGTGTTTGAGGAACATTGATACAAATTGAGCCAAAAAAAGGAGAAAAAGCATTAATGTAGTCTGATGAATGAATTATGATTGAAAAAAATCATTGATTTCTGTGTGTGACACGTATATACAATTATTTAGTAGCATCTCAATCATTGGTGTAATGATAATCATATAAGAAAACCTTCATTTGCTATTTGAGCTCTATTGTAAACCACTAATTAGTTAAATTTTTAAATATTATATTTCTAAAAAAACTTTAAATGAGAATTAATCTTAAATATTCTCATAAAATGAATAAAAGACCTAAGCATTTCTTATTGAAATGGAAATTATTATTAATAACTTTACCAATCCGCAGCCTCATTTGAAAAAAAAATCAATAACTTAATTTTATTTTTGGGAAAAATTTTCAAAAATTAGAGAGGTTTTATTTTTTAAAAAAAACTGAATTAATGCGTATGGCATAAAACAATTATAAAATATGCTACTTACATATATATACATATATATATATTCCAACTGTGACTTTTAAATTGACACGAATATAGTGATAAAATTAATTGTTTGCCTTATTGTAACATGTTTGCTTTTTATTACAGGTATATATTAAAAGTCTATTGTGAATGCCATTAAAATGATTTCTACTATTAATTATGAAATAATCAATTTTATCAAGGCTTATTGTGTGGTGCAGTTCCATAACATAACTATCGAAATTAAAAAGAGGTCAAGTATTAAAAATTATTTTAAGTAAAAAGAATTTTACAATATTTTTAAATAAAGTTTATTTTAATAATATATACCTTATATTTCCGAATAGAAGCCGAGAGTGGATTTTTGTTCAAAAGTTTTACGATGATCGTATGTATTAGACATCCCGATGATTGAATGTGAATTTTACGATCTATTTGGAAACTCAGATTCAGACACTGATTTTACAGAATTTATGAGACTGTTTTATTTTTCTTTCAGATTAAAAGTTCCATTCAAAACACTCAAAAAGCTAAAAGATTAAAATCTCTTGCCCATGGTTAACGAAAAATGTTTTTTTTTAATGTTATTGGTTTTCCTACTTTAGTTTGGAGAAAAGCGGCTTTACTTTTGACTTTAAATAGTTCCAAAACCTTAACAGCTTATACAGGGAAATATTTGAGGTGATCTATTTCTAATCATAATGTTAATTATTAGCTGGGTTTTTTCTGTGGGGGTTAGAGAGGGAGCAATTGTAAAATTTTTATCGTATCACCATGGCTTAAATGCGAATGATTTCTCTCTCGATTTATCTATAAAACATATTCAATGCCAAAATTAATTTCCTCTTTGACTCTAGAAGTAAAATAAGAAGGTTTGAAGTATGATAACCATTTTCTAGAAAAGAGAGAATTTTCAAAAACATAGATACATTCAAAAGTGAGGAAGAGATTTTTTTATTCCGTTTCTTCTTGCCTTCTCCAAAACTATCGATTTATCCATCAACTTGAAGTATTTGTAAGCTAAAGCATCAAAAGTAACATTTGAATCGCACTCTTTCGCAAGATGTCGCACAACTCCTTCATATTCTGGAAGAGCTTCCGTCAACTTTCTTATATTTTTTGGTGGAAATGATCCATAGAGCTCTATGGCAGCTGTCATCTCGGGACGTAGAAAATAGTTTGCATTCGAAGGCCAAAATGGTCCTCTAAATACCATATTTCGAATGGATGGATAAAATACGTCCTGATTGGGTGCATTGCAGTAGTTCGCCGTCATGACCTGCAACTGTGCGTAACTGTTGTTGTTGTAACTCTTCAACAAATCAAGAAGATTAAAATATTTTGGCACAAATAAATCAGTTATACCAACAGTTAATACATTATTATGATCACTCAGTGCTCTGTGCAAGCAGTCTTGTACGTATTCATGCGACGATATCTGGCAACTGTTCAATGGTTCCATTTCTTTGTTCCACGTGAACATGTGAATGGAATGACCGGCATCTATTAGCTGATGAATATATTGAATTGTAACTTGAGTTGCATTGTAATTGTAAAAGAAAAAGTTTTTTAAGCCTATCATTTCGTAAAATATCACGAACTCTTCTATTTGCTTCGTAGAAACGTTTCCATCAAAAGGTCGAACGCAAGCTGCAATTCCGGTCTGATTGACGTCTGATGGAATCGTTTCGATTTCAATCCATTTTTTGGAAAATGTATCCCCATGAGAAAGAAGAATTACTTTTTTAGGAGTACTGCTGTCTTTCGCCGGGCAAGATACTAAAAATGTACTGCAATTAGAGAACTTTTCGTAAGTTGCTTCTACAATGTTTATATCTTCCACGTCGTCATATTTAACAATACATCGAAGATCTTCAACGTACATTTCTTTCTTGGAGCTGGTACCAATGATCAAAATAATACTATCATCAACAGTTCTTTTTTTAAAGAAAGCTGAATAAACCGAAACATCTTCATTGACTATACGCCAATAAGGTGCCATTTTGGAATTGATGAGATTTGTAGCAAGAAGATCTATGGCAACTACAGATGAATCTATAATAGTGACAAACTTCCGATTCAAATCATATACTTCGTAAATCACCATTCCGCACATAGCAGCGACTAGAATCAAGATGAGTATGTTGTATAGACCTATCCATTGTTTTGGTGTGTAATCCATGGAAAAACTTGGCCTGGGGCTCCTGAGTTTCATTCTTGTCAATTTAGAATCTAAAAGAGAAAGAAAAAGTTACTTAGTGGTAAATTTGTTTCAAAATTACTTATTTTCGAAAATTATGCGGAGCTAAGTAATTGAGTTACGTAAGTTCTTACAGCAATTTTTTTTTAGTTGAGTGTAGCTTTTAAATTAGCGTATCCAATGAAACTACTAACGGTCTTCGGTAACGTACTCAAAAATAAATTTTGAGTCGTGGTCAGTGGGGTAGAGCTAGTCCTGAATGAGCCCTGTATCAAAATGTCTTGGGGTCCTTTGACATTTTACGATTACTTGCTTACACGTGTTGGGGCCCCTGAAGCTCGGGGGCCCCGTATCATTAATACGGCTGATACGGCGGTAGCTACGCTCTTGGTCAAAGTAAAATGATGAAGACAGCCCCCAAATGGGTGTTTCTTTCTCTCCCACAACTTACCTACTACATCACGTGGAGATTTAGCTGCACAGTTCAGTTTAACTTGAATCAGCCCTATTATTCTACTGGTCCATATCCTGCATCTTTATTCGAGTATCGCCAATGCACCATTTACTTCACGACCTAAGCTACTGAGTAACCCCATATTTTCTTTCAAACAAAAAAATGTTCCAACATATTTTATTAATATAACTCACATAGAAAGCAATATATTTCACTACATTATACCATTCCTATCAAAAATTATATATTAACTTTTTCCCCCTTTTATCTACATTTTACCCTTCATTTTTCAATTTTAAAATGGTTTTTAATTTTAAGAAAAGGATTCAAAACTATATTTATTGGCACTTTAAAATTTTTAATACGCAGTATTGTAAATAAGTGTATGTAGTATTTACAGGATGATTATAATTAAAGTTCTCCTTTCAAAATGCTGTAAAAGAAAAACCACTGATCAGATTGACTTCAAATTTGAAATGAATGTGCTTGAAGAAGGGGAAAATGGTATGGCATGAGAAAAAAAAAACTTCGAAAATGTATCGATAGATAGCGCTGTAAGTAGCACATTATGCAAACTAGTAAGCACTCATGCGCAAAATATATTGCATTTTTTATAAAAACACTGGATATGTGGCGTTCTCCTCATATTATATCTGAGCAGCATGCCATGGTTCTCTCAATGAAGGATCGTACTCTTCTTATGAAACTGTTTTATAAGATCGGTGAGTATGAAAGAAATGCCAATCATTATAGGGTATGGAAAAAAGGCTGTGAGACACTCCGCTCTGTTGTTGAATATGCTGTTTATTGATTTCAACGTGGCAGAAAATGGTGGGCAGCATTCTAAACATGTCTTTTTCAAGTTTAAATTTAATTAATAGGCAATAATTGTTGCTTTTTATGCGACTTTTGGCCTAAAGAAGATTAAACAATGGACTGAGTTTTCCCATCAATGAGATGCGACCTTGCCATGGTGAACAGGCTTTTTACTAACAATGCCATAACTCTTGAATGACTTGGAACTCAAAACACTGAAACAATAACGCTCATTGAACAGTACAGTTGGTTTAAAGTGCAACTCATGCCAAAGCCGTCGTAATACGATCCAAAATGTTACTTGATCTTTTGTTATGCCACTTACAGCGCCATCTATTAATACACATTTTCATTTCTTATACCATATTTCCTCTTCTTCAAGTGTATTCAATTCAAACTGAAAGTCATTCTGACAGGTGTTTCTTTTTTTTACAGCGTTTTGAAAGTGGGACTTTAATTATAATCACCCTGTACATTGAATTTACTGCGTTTTCAACCTGAATAAGTATAAAGAAAGTTTATTTTTAAAAAGTTGGGATAAAAAATTTACTCGTGATTCGTAATAGTGTTTCTCGTTTGTAAATAAAAACTATTATAAAAATGCCGTAGTACATTTTAGGGCATTGTCATCCTTCAAGAATCGTATATTACTTCGATTTACTGTTTGGAAAAATTGAATAAACTTTTAAAAAACACTGATATATTAGATTGTTTAGCTATAGAACAAAACAAAAATGTGCGTGTTCAACAAAAATCTCTTTCATGAATGAGTATGGAACTATCAAAGAACTTGGATAAATATCACTTAATGAAATCAGTGGCGTACACAGTTAGGGGGGTAGTTTAACCCTGCCCCCATTAACAAAAAGGTTTTTAATTTATTCTATAGAGACTACCCCTCGACGTTTTCATCTACGAATTTTTTTAGAATGCAAACCACTCTCCCCAAAAGAGAGGTTTGTGTACCCCACTGAATGAAATCTTTAGAAAGAAATGCCTTGCACCAGAAAACCTCAAATTCAAACTCCGAAAGAAAAGAATTTCTTTTTTGAAAACAATAAAGCTTTTGTCAGTTCATTTATTGAGACATATATAAACAGCAAAAAAATTTACACACAAAACGGTATAAAATAAAATAATTAGTTAAAAAATCCACACACAAATTGCTAATCGTGCATGATAAAACCAAATACAAAAAAATTACTGCACTAGAAAATGTTAAAGGGGCTCACCCCTGTGACGGCCTATTATTTAAACATTTTTAAGAAAGTTTTTTTGATGACAAGTAAAATGATAGAACTTTGCGTTTTTTATTTATATGCATCTTAAGAGTATGTATATAAATATTTAGCCAAAAATATCCAATAGAACGTGAATTATAGCACTCTGAACACACCCGCTTCGAAAAGACGGACGCTCGCTTCCTCCACGATTCCGGTTGATTGGCTTATCTGAAATGAAAAAAAAAATTAACGGCGTTTTAATTTATAAGCTTAAATGCACCGAATGAACTATACACAATTAATAATATCGAAAATTGGATTTTTGGTAGACCTCTGAAGAAAAAGTTTCGAATTTCATGGGGGTTTTTTTGCTATAAAAAATAGAAATATTTTGAATTTTGGAATGATCGCAGTTCATTTGGTGCGTATATTTGTGCTGAGTCTACTCTATAAATTTGAAGTCATTCGATCAAACAGTTCTTGAGATATGATGGAAAAAAGTTTGAAAAACACAGTTTTGAGGAAAACTGTGTTTTAAGTTTTAAACCGAATTAAAACAATGAAAATCTTAATTTAGAGCTACAGACAGCTGCTCTTCTAACACTTGCTTCTTTATAACGACTTCGAATTTTAAAAAATCACTTTACTACCGTATTCTGGACATGTTAAAGAAGCAATTGATGGGGGAAAAAATTTTGATTTTTTGAACCCATCACATGGGTGAATCCCCTTAAGGAAAATTTAAAATGAAACAGTCTGTCGAATTTAAAGATAATATATAGAAAGGAAGTACACAGAGATGGGCACAGTAGGCCTTGCCCTTCATGGCCTGTTGCGCCACTGAGTTATATAGAAAGGAAGGAAAAGAACAAATCCTATTGATTTTTAAAATCAATATTTAATTCCAAAATCCGAATCTGGAATGTCCAGGTTATTTTTTTGCAGCAGTATTCAACAATCGATCGAGTCTACCGAAAAACTCTGCTTAAGATGACTACTTCGATCATAAACAATTATGCATAACAATGACGTTGCAAAACTAAGCTTTTTATCTAAAAAATATATATTTCTCTATTATAATAGTGTTACGAATTTTTTGTAATTAATGCCTAAAGTAGTGTAACTAGTTTATAACTGGATGTGTAATACTTTAATATTACTTTCTGTGTATTTATTTTATGTTAAAATTGTGAAATTCGCAAGCGACGCCGTTCCTTACTTTATAATGGCGATTTAATGGCAACTTGCAAAATGTTGGCGATCAAATGGATATTTCTGGAAATTACTGGAGAAATCTATTAATATCATAATCTATGACTTAAGCGGATCTTTCTAGAAAGATCCGTGCAGCATTAAAAAAAAAGGAGTCGCTCGCTGAAACTGAATTAGTATTGTTTGGACCATTGAAGAGTCGACTAGCGATTAGTTGCTACTATCGAGCGAGTGCTAGCGAATAATCGTAATCATTACATAGTTGTATTCTTAGACACTAATAGTTGTGTCTGAGTGCTGTAGAAGGTGTAAAGACCTTTCTGGAATAATCAAAATACCAAAGAGAAATCTAAACAGAAACTTTCTTCGGAGATAAAAATATTATGAAGCAAAAACAACCTATAACGAATAAAATGATATCGTGTGAAACCAAAATTAACTTTCTATTTTCAACATTATAGAAAAAAAAATTACACATTTGTTTAGTGCAAAAGCCTTTAAAAAGTTTTGAGTTAAAAACCTTCATACTTAAATGTTTTTAAACACTCATTTGACATTAGTGGGCCCATTTTTTCTTAAAAATTTCCTTTACTCAAAAATGTTCTAGAAATATTTTACAAAAATTAAAATTTGTACTTTAACATGCGCAATAAATTAAATTAATAATTTAACATGTGCAATGAGACACATGTGGAAAAAATGTCCACACTAGATAAAAGGCGAGGCAAATGATTATTGGCTTGATTGAAATTTGTTTATTGCTGTTCAAATAGCCTCGTACAATTGAAAACCCCACCGATAGTGTAGGTCGTGTAGTCATTCATTCATTAAATACAAGATACGGGAGAGCGTTTGAAAATCATAGACAGATTAGTGAAGTATATGGACAAAATATTATGAACAATAGAATGGTTAAAAGAGGGGTTAGGACATTTGTAAAGATTGACACATACAAATATGCACGACACAGAGTGAAGTGAACGACATTATTGGAAACAAATTCCTCTAAACCCAGGGTAAGCATTAAGTCGATCGCGATCAACCGGTGGGCTACCAAAGCTTTTTGTGGTGACCGACTTGACCCCTCACTAAGACCTAATAATCATTCCATCATACGTAGATCTAGAAATACCGTATTTATTCTAATCTAAGCCACCATCGATTCTAAACTGCTCCCCAAATTCCTAACAAGATTTTGTGAAAATTGAAAAATAGTTTAAAATGGTTTATCTATATCCAATTTTACGAAATAAAAATGGATTTAAATGTAAAACTAATAAGAAGTGAATAATTAGTTATTTCATCAGTATTATAAACTTTTAAATACATGCATGAAGCCGTAATTGCTCTAAATACCCCATCCAACATTTTTTTTTCCTTCGATTCAAAACCGCGCCTGATTTTCAGTAGCATTAACATTGGGTAAAACGTGCGGCTTGGATTCGAGTAAATACAGTATCTTAAAAAATACGGAGACAAAAAAGATCGAATAAGAAGAGGAAATTTCGTTAAATAGAAAATGCGCTTCGTTGTCTGGAGGTTATTTTACGGAGAAAATCATAAAATGTTCTTGGTTCCAGGAAAAAGTTCGCTAAGTACAGTAATTCGTAAAATAGAGGTCTGTATTGTATACTTTCTTTCAGTTCCCTATACCTATGCCACTGGGTGGACCGCAACACCTTGAAAAAATTTGAAGTAGCCCGTACCCCGGAAGAATATGCCCACCCCTACTCTAGACAAATTTCAAAATTACTAACGAGTTACACAAAAAGAAATGCTATGACAGTGCTTTGATTTTCCTCGTAGAAAAGGCCACTGTAGTCAAATAAAGTAAGACCCCGCTTAACGTGGGGGATACGTTCCATCAAAGTAGAGCGTAATGCGAAACAGCGCTAAACGAGGCTATCTTAACATGTAAATAATGGGGTTAGGAGAAGATGGATAGAAAATTGGTTAGGTATTAAATTTAATAATTATGTTTTTTTTTAATAAAAATAAAACCAAACAATTATTTCTTACAAAAATAAAAACAATATAAACGAATATATTCATATAAAAACAAATAAAATTCTATATCAGTCAGATCGTTCAATCTGTTCTGTGTTTCCGATTTTCTACCTTTTTGTCAAGAAGGCCTCTTGTAGAAGTTGCCAAATTTAATGAAGCACTAATTTGAGATTGACGTTCACCAGAATCTAATCTTCTAATCACTTGCATTTTAGTTTCCAGAGAAATGCTTTTTCTGGTTGCTTTCTTTTATTGTTTTTCATTATCGCCCATGATAAAAACTAAAGATCATAATATTTGTCACTGGATTATTCGTTATAGTATTATATAAATTTATACTTACAATAATGTCAAAAAATGTTTCAAATGATAAAAATGCGTCGGTACAGCACCGCACCAAACAAGAAACACAACTACACTGTTTCGGATATGTTATGTACATATTTTGAAACCTGCAATTTCGGGGAGTCCCCGTAGCTCTGCGAGAAATTTCAGGAAATCCCCGGGTTGAAATAAAAGAGTGCTAAACCGAAACAGCGCTGAACGAAACAACGTTAAGCAGGGTCTTACTGTAGTCACGGTCACGAACTCATGGCTTGATTTGTCCAGCCTCTGGTTCGAGTCCTGATCCCACTTAAGACATGCTGTGTAGAGTTGCTAACGCACGTTAAATTTGTCGACAGGGACATCTTAAGGCATGGGCCAACTGGGCCCGGGCCCAGGGCCTCGGCCACAATGAAGGCCTCGTCTCGTTCTCGACTCAGCTTTAATAAGATAATGATTTGAATAATTTCAACGGTCAAATGTTTTTTTCGGTTGTATTCTCCGATAAACTGGGAATTTCGGACGATATGTCAACTGACTGCATGTGAGTACCGTCATCCATATATAGGCCTAGACTTACCACCATAAACAATCATTACTCCTACAGTGTCAAAAGGCGGCAATCGGTCGATCTGGTTTGTGCGATTTAAGTGATGCACATTTATTTGTTTCGGGTTTTTATTTGTATGAGTATTTGCCAACGTATGCTATGTACACTGTACTTTTAAGGGTGATATGTGAAGCCTACGTTCGTGTAGGGGCCCAGGGCCTGAAGAAGTCTTAAGACGTCCCTGTTTGTCGAGGTTCAAAGCCCTTGTGTTGGCATGGGGTGGAAATTTGGGGATATGGGTACAAGCTCAACTATTATCCTCGTCACTTCATTGTGGATCAAAATTATGCATTTTTGTGAAAAAATAATCAATAAATCAATTATATAATTACCATCGCTTTAGAAGCAGCATGGCGTTTATTAAAGACAGATTTTGAGTTATGGTCAAGTGACTTGAGCACAACATCTCCCTATCTTCATCTACGCTATGTCATAGTAAGAGTTTTGAATCTCGCTACAGAGTTAGCTTGCATCCCTCGCCCCATCCACTACAAGATCTTCGGAAGTATAAGACCCGAACACCATTAGTCCGAATCCGTTATTCTATTCTAATAACTAAAGTTCTCTAAATTTTATAAGTAATCAGAATAGCTGGTCGCGACCTGGTGGTCGCGGGCGTGGGAGGTTTCGAGGAAAAAACAGACTTGATCTTAGAATAACTAATGTTATTTGACCTTACGAAACACTTTACGAAATGCACTTTTAGAACTAAACTTTGGAAGCAATAAGAAATCTTAACCAAAAATCAGATAACTAAATTATCGAAACTACTTATCTTGATTAAATCTCCTTGAATGTTCCTTCTTGAAGCCTGATAGTAGGGTCAGCTCCTAGTTTGGTTGCTTAGTCACTTTCTGACGAATTATCTGTCAAATATTAATCTTAAGATGTGCAGCCACTACTTGCTGTCTACTAACTCTTAGAATTCTTCTTAACGATTAGCGCTTTACCATTACGTTAACGACTCAACCCCTATCACTTAAATAGTAGTTGCATAAATCACGTAACCTTTACGGAAAGCGGTTTTTAAACTAAAATCACGAAAATTATATACAAATAAAAGAATAATAATAATAATAATAAAAAGTTAAAGAATATTTTCCCCAAGAGGATTAGTAGAAGACACGTATAGAATAAGCTTATTTATTAAATTTATTCTTTGAGCACTGATATTCTTTAAGAAAAAAGTTTTCCAAAAGATTTTTCTTCTTTCCACGTCGGTGATTCTTATTGCTAAAAATGGATGACAATACCCTAGATGCCCTAGCAATCTTTCTCTTATTTAGACTTGTGACGGCCTTATCGCGCTTTCTATTAATTTTCCTCTTGGGTTCTTTGGGGCCGAAAAAGGCAAATCCTTTCCAACCAATTCTAGAAGCGAAGCGTCATTATTCAAATTAGGAACCTTTTAAATAGCAGAAGTTTAGCGTAAGCGAGGTGGCCTTATGGAAAGTGATTATACTAGTCTGAGTTTAAACGCGTAAGCTGAAGCAAGCCGATATTCCAAAGTTCAGGTCAAGGTGGGTGCCATTCCATGCGAGATAAAGAAAAGACATTGCGGATTCGAGAGTGTTGCTGCTACCTAGGATATAGAGGTAGGATTGATCTACTAAATATTAGGAACTGTGTATAAACAGAGGTTAGGAGTAAGCGGTAAAGTAATTATAGTGGTCAGAATCGCGCTTGTTTGGTAATACGTATTGTGTGTTTTCCCGCCTCAGATCCGCTAAGTTTAAATATAAATATTATCATTGTATAGAGTTTAAGTTAAAATCTTAATAAAGAGATATTAAGATTATGGCAACGCCTAGTTCTTTATTCACTCCCACACCCCTAGGTCACGAAGATAACTTAGAAGTAAGCACGGGCAAATGCCTTACAGACTCCTGCCCGTGTTAGCCGGGTTGTGAACTCGTGACCGACGTTGCCGAGTCCTAGTGCCTCTGAACACGATCCATCTGATTCATTACAAATTGATGTAGATCATTAAATGTAAGATCTATAAACAGCTATGAAACAAGAGGAATCACTAGAACATTGTGAAATAAATTAAAGTATAGTATCTGTACTAAATGCAGAAGCAAATATGCTCTGTAATGTTTTATCCTTCCATGCTTTCTAGAGATCGACGAATCCTAATGAGCTAGGGAAAATAGATAGAGTGGACGGGTAGTAAAAAAGCATGAAATCATGATCATAATAAGATTTTTCCCAATAGTTATTTTGCGGGAGGGGGGGGGGGATTCGTCGACTGATTACATCACTTAAACGTTTTAAAATCTTTTACTTTATAAATATAATTGTATTCGTCTAAGTCAGTAATACTCAACCTATGGGCCCCATGGGGCCCACCGAGACTTTTTAAGTGGCCCAGTTATGCTCCATCGCTCTGAGAAATTTACTTATTTAAGAACACTATACTAAAAATTTGATTGGAAAATCCTTTGTTAAGAAAGCAAATATATCAATTTTGCTTTTTACTGTTGGTGTGGTATGGGTTCGAATTGACATTCTTTTTCTGTTTGAAATGGTTACGGTTAGTGTAGCGTTTCTCAAACTGTGGGGCGCACCCCCCTTGGGGGCGTGATAACTCTATAAGGGGGCGCGAGCATTTTGAAAAGTCGAAAACAAAAGATTATTTAAAAAATTATAAATTTACTGAAAGTAAACAAACAAAATACTTTCTGATATAATAAAATATAAAGTACACCTTTACACTGATATAATATACTTATAAATGTATCAGTAATTTGCAGTGTATTTCATTATTAATTTAACAATATTAAGTTAAAAACAAGTTTGATAATTATCAGTGACCCCATGGGCTTGTATTAACACTTATCATGATAATTTGTACGGTATATAATTAATTCTTTAACAGCCGATTTAAAGTTACGTGATTCGCTCCCCAAGTTTTTTTTTTTTTG
>BMAV01017345.1:0-15001 GCA_019973955.1 Trichonephila inaurata madagascariensis | reverse complement strand
AGGGAGTGTTAGCTCACGTAGTGTCTTTTTTAGCTGAACGCGTTACAAAATTACGAAGTCTTTTGCAAACCTTTCTAATATTGCATTTAAATGACGCGTTAATAAATAACCAATTTGTATATTCCATTAAACCACCTGTAAGTTAAATCATGGAAGAAACAAAGTCCAGCCACCTATACGGGATCGTGTCACTAACTGTTTATCCGAAAGGGCCTGGTTTCGGATCCCGGTAAAGTAATGGGTGCTTGTAAAAGTAGAGTATCTGTGAGGTACGTGATCACTCTAAATATTCAGCTAGTCGAAAGTCCTCGCTAATGGTTGATTGACCCGAAGACCACCCCGTGATGTTCACCCACCAAATTGGGGTGAAGCGAAGCAAAATTGCACTGTCAGGTGCAGCTGTAAGTTGTTCAAAAGCTGCGGCCAAGAGACAGACGTAATGCAAACCCCTCCCCAACTCTTGCCGGTCCCGATCTGATGTTACCGTTGATTGGGAAGGGGGATAAGTAACAACAACGCAAGTTTTTCATTTACTTACCGCATACCTTTATCGACTATATTTATTGTTTCTTTTGGTAAACGAAGATAAAATAAAATGTGTGTGTACAAAATGAAGATATTTAGGCTATTCATATATTATTCTGTTTATATTTCATTTATTTTAATTATTCTTTTTTTTCAATTCTTTT
The DNA here is from genome assembly GCA_019973955.1 of Trichonephila inaurata madagascariensis. NCBI lineage: Eukaryota > Metazoa > Arthropoda > Arachnida > Araneae > Nephilidae > Trichonephila > Trichonephila inaurata. The sequence goes on along the minus strand of BMAV01017345.1, from coordinate 14,312 downwards.
ATGAAGGTAGCATTTAAATTAAAATGTTTATGTTGATACTGTTAAAAAATATGTTATACCATTACAGCATATTTACATTACATTCTTATAGAATCAATTTTGAAATTTAATGCTTTTTCTTATCTGAGTAACTAATAATATATTAGTTATTTAAAAGGGAATTTAATTTCATCAGAAGCTTGAAAAGATTTAACACATTTAAATTAATTAATGTGATATATTTTTTCCTTTCTATATAATATATAGTATAGTTTGCACGTCTGTAACAAATCTGGCACTGAGATTTTATTTTTAGCACAATGTGAACAGCATACGCATTCATAATTATCTAAAAGCAATAATTGGAGAGAATAAGCTTGCTCTAAGAATCCTCGATCATTTAATTAATTTTGAAATGTCTCGAATCGACCTTCTCAGATTATTATTTAAAATTCATTCGATGCAAAATAGGGAACTGAGACATTCTTTTAATAAAAGTGAAGTGAGTGTAGCTAAGATTTTACATGTTTCTTAATCGCGATCCGCGACTGCGAAGAATATTTTAGTAAGTTTTCTGATTTATAATGAAAGTTGAATTTAGCTGTTAGAATAAAGAGGAAATGTATTCATTTTAATGGTCTTAACAAAGACAGTCATTTGTTTTTGAATATTAATCATCCGCAGGGAGTAGAATTACGCCCACTTCTCCGGAAAACTTTTCGAATAAATTGCAACTCCGATGTAAATAGAAAGACTTCCTTTATTAATTCAGAACTCGTTAGCTCTTCCAACATAACTGTTCTATTCCAGCATCTTGAGGGAATCGAAGTTTCGATCGACCACCTGTTGGATCTGCCGTCATACAGCAAACGCATGCGCAGAGGCTTGCCCGAAAGCTATCTAATTCCAGAAAGACGCAAAAGAAAGATATCCATGGGATGTGATACTTTTCTTGTTTAGAAGAGCGAAGAATATCTTTATTCAGAAAGAAAAGAAAACAAGGAAAAAGCCTAGGAGCGATGGTTTTGCTTTCTTACGCTGGAAATATTTGGTGCTCCATATTTATTCATCTATTTCGTATTTTCCGCAACATCAAACAAAATATACAGATCGGATAGCATTTTCTTACCCTGCATGATGCATTTTATTTATGGAAATATTTATTATTTCTTTCAAAAAATTCCTATTTGATACTATTCAAATGAGAAAGCAATATTGAGTTTTTGTGACTCTGAAGATTTCTCTCTACAAAGTTTATCATAGTAAACAGTTTTAAATAAATAAACTTGAAAGAAAGAACATTTGTTATAATATGAAAATGAATTATATGTTATGCTTTTATTTGGAGAGAGAAATATAGAGTGTGAAAATGATGGATTTTTGTGAGTAGGAATTGAATGATATATACGGTTATGCATTTCAAAACCTTATAAGAAAAAATATACAAAGCTCATAATATTCCATAAATTATACATTGTTCTCGTAATATTTCAGAAGTAACTTTGCAGTTAGTTTGTGAAATAATTGCAAACGTATCATTATGCATAGTTTTAAATTAATTTTAGAATAATTACCTACTCTTATCATTTTTTTTTCCTTTATATTTGTAGTTAATTTTCATTTTACGATTTTTTAACCAATCAGAAAGCAGAGAACACATTAATTAAAAAAAAGGGGAAGATTTTTCAAAACTCAGTATAACCCTGAAATAAAAAGGAAACAAATCGAAAATAAAGAAATAAATAAAAAAGAGAGTAAAAATTCACATTTTGTGTGTAGTGCAATACAAAAGTGATATGCAAAAAAAAAATGACAAAATTTATTTCAGAACGCACAAGCTGTTTATTTCTATAATGCAGTGTTTCTCAAACTAAGGGGCGCGCCCCCCTGGGGGCGCAAGCCTATCGAAAATAAAAGGTTAAAAAAATTAATTTACTGGAATGAAAAAAAAACAAAATACTTTCCGATATAATAAAAAATACAGATTTACTTTGATATGATTTATATATATCATCTGGTGAAAAAAGGTCATCAAAAATAAAAGATTCTACTTTGAACGCTCATTAGCTATCTTTGATCCTATAACTAAATAAAAAAAAATATTTTGTTTGCTTTGCTGTAATCCTACGATGAGAGATTTTTTTATTACGTTTCTTTTAACCTAAAATATTACTTTTGCTCGCTTTCGAACTTCCTGGTTTGGTTACCTGCATCCCTTTTTTTAGGGAAGTTGTAAATTATATAATTCTGTTGCGCTTTTTTTTCACAATGTGAAAGAGTTTTATGATACATGGATAAGCATATTGAGCACTTTGAAGGATTAATTGGCCAAGATTTATTTTTATGAGTATACTGAAACATATAATACAAAAATAGTTAATTCTGGAAAAATGTTTATTTGTTACCAATGACCTTGACAGAGAATCCTCTAATATTACAGTCTTAATGGGAGGTAAAATGAATTGATAACATATCTCCTTTTTTGGGAGTGGCAAACGTTTTTTTAGAATCTTAAGGTACTTGTTTAGACCGAGTTCCCGGCACGACCACTATTTTTCAAAAATATTTTCTTGAACATGCTGCATTTTCCCCTATGAATAACTTATACTCTGTTTCACCTCAAGTTGGCAGCGTTGGGAAAGGTAGGGAATGTAACAATCCGTTTGAAAAAGTAGTTCCAACATGTTCTGGAATTTAAATCAATGCAAATGCACAGAAAATTATTAAAAAGTATTATGTATTATAGAAATTGTAGGTTTAAAGATATATTTTAAGTTAATCACATCTTAAAAGCATTTATTCTTTAATACCTGTGAACGAATACAGTAGAAAACAGCCACTTGACTTTTGGCTGACAGCAACAATATTTGGCTGAAAAAACCGGTTTTCAAGATTACATTCTTCCGAAATATTCGCACCAAATCAACGCCATTCGCTTTGCGATTTAGCTTCGCTCTTAGATAATATTTTTAGATCTCGTGCGCTATCATAATTCTTGCTGTTTTTTGAAATTTTAAACATTTTTTTACAACAAAAACAGTTCTAAATATCAAAATATATAATTTTTGTATTAAATTATTATAATAAATATTTTTTTTCTTTAAAAGTTATACTTATTGAGCTGAATATATAAACTTTGCATATAATGTTAGTAACATAATTTTTGAAGTATGCATCGAGATATTTTTTTCCAGATAAACTATAAAATTTATAAAAGATTATAAGTTTTAATATTCATAATTTTTTGAAATTAATCCCAAATTATTATGTATTTTTTATTTTCTTAATTTAACGTACATAAAGCATTTTAAAATGTAATTTGAATAATAATTACAAACTGATTTAAAACAGAAATAATAGAAAACAGATGATTAATTCAAATAAATTAATTATTTATAAACAAGATAGAAATTTTTTTTTATATACACATGTAATAAATGAAATTATGAAACTAAAGATATATGATCCGTTTATTTTGAAAATAGAAATATAAGTCACTTAAAAAATCAATGTAATGATAGCATGTGAATTAAAATTTAACGGTATTTTTCATTTAAAAAAATGCAATCAACATGTTGGGAACTATTAAATTTTATTCGAGAAAAGTTTTGTAGTTAATTAATCAATATTTTTAAACATATTGAAACAAAAAACTCTTAAATATTTCGATTAAAGAAGGGGCTTAAAACTATTATCAAAAAAAAACTCCATACAATTTTAATGAACAAATTTTTCAAGAGTAATTTTTTGCTCGCCAAATATGGAAAATTTTATATATTTGTTATAGTCACACTCTTCTCCTAGAGTAACCCTGTAGGGCTATGTTTTGGGTCCGCGTACCCTTCCCAGCGCTGCCAACTTAAGGGGGAAACGGAGTATAGGGTTTTAATTGTGATGTACGACTGATTATGGTTTATAAATGTAAATGAGCAGAATATAAAAAAAGAATTGGGCATCTGTGATTTTCTGAAAGGAAATTGAAGCTGATCAAACAAGGGAAACACTTGCTGAAATAATGCGTATTAATCAGTAGGAAGTAAATTTAGAAAAGCAAAAACATGAAACGAAAGGAAAATTTTCAATAGCTACATTAAGAACTTTATTATCAAAGAAAATATGAAGCCAAAATGTACCAAAAATGCACTTCAACCCTGTCAAAAGACACAAGCAAGAAAAAGTTCAACAGGATATTTGTCGTTCATCAAAGGACATTAAAATTAAAATAACGTGAACAAAATGTGACAGTTTTGCTTGCAAAATAACTTACCTGTAATGTTAGCAAAGTGTATGATTTGTGTCCTTTATTAAGGGCACGCAAATTTGGAACAATTTAGTTCAGTTTTATTGGATATTTTCTCAAATTATGAAAGACAAATAGAAAAATCCTTGAAATAGGTAAGTATATTTTCTCTTAGTTAAATTATTCACTAAAATTGTGATTTTATATTGTATATTGAAAATAATTATATAAAAGAATTGGGGGCATCACTCCCCGACCATTAACGTTAGTATCGAGTGCACACCTGATCCCGGGCTTTCTGTTTTAAATATTAAAACAATAACACAATTGTTATCCATTAGAATATTTATATTCTTTTTTATTACTTAACATTTATTCTAAATGCTAATTCTGTAGGCTTAAAATTAAGTTAAATTCAAAACCATTTATAATATGAGTATTCATTTCTATAAATCATTTTACATTTTTGTATACATTGTCATGCACTTGTTTTACTCCCCCTACATTAAGCTATTATATCAAAATAATATATTATCATTTTTAAAAATAAACTCGTGTTAAAAGTGGGTACTTCAGCCAGTATAAGAACAAGTTAATAATTATCAGTGACTTCCATGGGCTTGTCTTGCAGAGCAAAAGTTTTCAAAGGAAGGCTAAAATTAGAAATTGACACTCAGAGTTATTTTTGATATTTAGCTCAGATCATTTTGTCTTCAAAGTAACCATCGCAGAAAAAGGGATCGCAAAAAGGGATGATGTTAAAATGGGAATAGTATACGGAATGCTTTTGTTTTCAGTGCAGAAAATTCAGCATCCACCTCTATCCAGAATTCAAAAGTGATTTATTACAAAATTGCCTTAATTCGTCACTGGATGTGAAATCTATGAAGATCTCTTTTTCGGCAGTTGAGAGCCCCTGAAGTATTTTGAAATGGATCTAACCCATTCGTAACTTGCTATCAATTTGCCCTTGTCTGTGTACCCTTTGATGCTTCATTATCGTCGAATGCTCGCTGTGATTTAAAAATATATCTATGATTTTGTTTTAATCCACTGCCGTAAATACTTAATACCGTGAATTACAATTAACGCGTGAATTAAATGAAATGTACATTCAGAGAGACCGTAACTAATCGATTCGGGCCAAGACTGACTAGAATTATAACAGGTACAGCATTTTTACATATTTTGTGCAGACGTCTGTTAGGTTGCCTAGACTCACATGAACGTTCGCGAGATTGCCAGATGTAATGGATTTGATAAAAAGCAACATGGATTAGGCTGTTTTTAATGACATTTGTACTTTTAGAAATGGATCTTGAAGGAAATAAATCTTTAATTAAATATTATTTCTCAGTCTGTTTCAATTTAAAAATTAGAGAAAGAAAAATAACATAACTAACCTATTACTTAAAAGTAATTGACTTAAAATGTATATTACTTAAGGTAAATATATAAAAACCTAATACTTATCTTATTAATACTGAATTAAGAACTAGTTTAAAAAGTATTAGCGACTTCCATGGGCTTGTCTTGCGATGTAAATAGAAAGACTTCCTTTATTAATTCAGAACTCGTTAGCTCTTCCAACACCAACTGTTCTATTCCAGCATCTTGAGGGGAATCAGAGTTTCGATCGACCACCTGTTGGATCTGCCGTCATACACAGCAAACGCATGCGCAGAAGCTGCCCAGCTATCTAATTCCAGAAAGACGCAAAGAAAGATATCCATGGGATGTGATACTTTTCTTGTTTGAAGGAAGCAGAAAGAATATCTTTATTCAGAAGAAAAACAAGAAAAATGGCTTACAAGGCGATGGTTTTGCTTTCTTGCTGGAAATACTTGGTGCTCCATATTTATTCATCTATTTCGTATTTTCCGCAACATCAAACAAAGAATCACCACACACAGATCGAGGCATTTTCTTACCCACCATGATGCATTTTATTTATGGAAATATTTATTATTTTTTCAAAATACCTATTTAATATATTCAAATGAGAAAACACTATTGTGTTCTTATGACTGGAATATTTCTCTACAAAGTTTATCATAGTAAACAGTTTAAATAAATAAACTTGAGAAAGAACATTTGTTATAATATGAAAATGAATTATATGTTATGCTTTTATTTGGAGAAATAGAGTGTGAAAATGATGGATTTTTGTGAATAGAATTGAATGATATATACGGTTATGCATTCAAGGCCATATAAGAAAAAATAACACAAAACTCTTAATATTTCATAAATTATACATTGTTCTCGTAATATTTCAAGTAACTTTGCAATTTTAGTTTGGGAAATAATCGCAAACGTATCATTGTACATAGTTTTATATTAATTTTTAAAATTACCTACTCTTATCATTTTTTTCCTTTATATTTGTAGTTAATTTTTCATTTTACGATTTTTAACCAAATCAGAGAAAGCTGAGAACACATTAGTGGGAGATTCTTTCAAAACAGTATAACACTGAAATAAAAACAAATCGAAAATAAAAGAAGTATTAAATAAAAAGAGCGTAAAATTCACATTTTGTGTGTAGTGTAATACAAGAGAATATGCAAAAAATGACAAATTTCTTTCCAGAACGCACAAGCTGTTTTATTTGTATAATGACTTTACCTTAAACTAAATTTCAGCAGGTCTGTCTGCCTTCCGACAGTAAACTATATTATTGTAAATGTCTAAACGAAACATGAGACAAGCAGTTTCTATCCAAAGGTTTTGTGAAGTTATTTGAGCATTAAATAACGTTTTTTAATGAAAAAAACTAAAATTTTTAATACCAGTAAACGATTATTCGATAAATGTACAAAAAATTATATTAATTTTATTTTCAAAAAATCATTTTACATATTTTTCAAGATAACACAGAGTATCTCGAAAAGATAAACTTTACTAAATTTCAAATAACATTCACTTTGAGTACATAAAATATAACTAATAATTAAAAGTAATTTTAATACATATACATATATATGCATATATATACACTGAAGAGCCAAAAAAACTGATACAGGCATGCGTATGCAAATAAAGAGATATGGAACCAATCAGAGTACGGTGCTGCGGTCGACAAAGCCTATATAAGATAACGAGTGTCTGGCACATTTGTTAGATAGGTTACTGTGCTGCTACAATGGCAGGTTATCAAGATTTAAGTGAGTTTGAACGGGATGTTATTGTCGGTGCTCGAGAGAAGGGATATAGCATCTCCGATCTAGCGATGAAATTTGGATTTTCACGTCCGTCCGTTCCATGGAATGGGATAAATAGTCGATGCAAGAGGCAAGAATAGACGGCTACAATTTTTCTTTTGAAATGGGCAGAAACTCAATTTCTCACATACAATAAATGATTTGATGAAACGAAAATGCCGCATCCAATTTCAATAGCATTACACTCTGGAAAAGTAGTATATATATACTATAGGGGTGATCGAAAATGTATGCACACTGGAAGACCGGGTAATATATTTATGCGATATAAGTTATGAGATCGCATTGGCAAAATGTTAAGTTGTAAAAGCTGGTGTTAATAGTTGACATTGATGTTTCGACATGTTCAACATTAGTTCATCGACAGCTGGTGCTAGTGTCTTAGTATGGAAATTGAGACCACGGTGCAACTACTTCTGACTTTCGAACAGTGGAAAAGCATTTTGAAATGACATTTTAAGTTCTAGAATATCAGTAAAGTGCAACAACATTGGAGGCAACAATGTAGAGTGGAACCACCAACACGCTTCAGCATTGTTCACCCTCGCGATTAATCTGAAACTGATGGAACAAAAATGATATGCATAAGGGACAATCAGGCCAGCCATGGACATCAACAAATGAATTATCTTCTGTTTGAGTCCTAAATTAATTTACTCGGTCATGACAAAAATCGACATCGCATTTCGATGCATGTGAAACAAGCTTGATTGAAGCTAGCGTAGGTCATACTTTGCAAAGAGCAAAATGGAAAGTTCACATACAGTTAGTTACACTCACTAAACGAAGACGACCCAGACTGAAGAACTCAGTTTTGTAAATGACAGGGTGAAAATGCTGCAAATTTTGTTTCCCATGTAATGCATTATCTATTACTTATGGGGTTAACATAAGAACGTGGTGTACAGTAAGAAACAGCGCACACTAGAGAAACAGCTCCATGAAATTGAACAATGGATAGTTGCACAGTTCCCCTAGTTACACTGAGAGATGTCACCAACAATGTTCGACATCATGCTCCAAAAACGGTTTGAAGCAGGTGGATTACAGTTTCAACACATATTGGGAATCTGGCATTATTTTCACTGTAATATTTTTGATAATATATTCGTTTTTCTGCATTCAAGTGTGTATTCATTTTTTGGATGTATAGATATAGATACACCCTGTGTATTTATAGATAGATAATTATAATTGCTTAAAATTCTTCACACTACATATATTTTTTTTTATTACTTTTACAACAATCATATTTTTCGGAAGAAAAAAAATTCTGAACTTAAAATTATATTTCTCAAGCATTTAATATATATTAGAAAGTACATACAATGTGTAAATCATTAAAAAGAAAACTTCAAATAAAAAACATTTCTTTTTCAAAAAAGGAATAAGAAAACACTTCAGTATGAATTTGTTTAACCAGCACTTAAATAACGAAATTCTGTTTGAGAAAACTTCTCGAGCTTGAAATTAATCTGAAAAGTCTCGTGATACAAGAAGGATCCTTTTTTTTCTTCTTGTTATTACTGTTAAAATAGGGTACATATTTTTTAAAGAAAAAAAGTTGCCGCAAACTAAATCAAAGATAAAAATTTTTAATTAAAATTAAAGTTTAATTTACAAAAAAAATAATAAAATCAGTTGATACATTCCGATAACTAATAAAATTTATTCAAAATCTAAGCTCTATTTAAAAGACATCTTTTTTAATTAAATGCAATAATTATAAGCAAAATTATCTTTTAAGAGTGAGGGTTTAGTAATTTTCATAAAAAAATATAGTAAAATGCATCGATGTATGAAGCCCAGTGGCTAAGTGGTAGCGTATAGCACTTCCATGTCACATGTACATGGTTCAAGTACTAGGCTGGGCAAGGTCTAGTCAGCCATTCATCCCTTCAGTGGGTCTACAAATGAGTACGGAGCGTGCTTGGGAGCTTTACTGACCCCCTGATCAGAACATCTGCTCATGCATCTCAGTGCCCAAGGTCATGAAAACTGAGATAGGCTCAGCAGGCCTTGAACCCTGACAGGCTGTTTTGCAACTGAGTTTAGTTTAGTTTGTATTGATGTGTAATGCAAAAAAATGCATTATATGCCATGTAATGAACAAATGCAATTTAAATTCAGTTTATTATTATTATTATTATTATTATTATTATACTTCATATAAACCAATAACATATTGATATTTTTTACTCATGCTTAAAAATAAAGGTTTAAGCATAAAATATTTTACCTAATATTCTCGCAAATTTTTAAATCAAATAATTTAAATTATAAGAATACACTATGGATTTACTTAAAAACTTTTAGAATATAAATGCGTTCTATCAGAATGTAAATGATGTCAATTATTTAATAGTTTAAATATTCAAGTAAAGTTCTTTTTTTACGTGCAGCAACTATCATTACGATGCAGATTTACAGTTTCTCTCATAAAATTTTAAATAAAATATTATTGTTAATACAAATTTCCATAATTTTTGGAATTTATAAGATATATGTAGTAAAGTAGTAAATCAAGGTATAAATGGCTTAAAATAAGAGATTTGAAAAGTTGTTAGCTAATTTTAACAAAAGGTAACGTATTTTACTTTAAATCTTCGGTTACTTCGATTATATATGTCCATAATTGTTCTTAATTTTCCTTTTTAAATATCACTTAACAACTGATGTATGTAAATAATTTTATTTATTAAAATTTGAAATAAGTATTAATCTCCTTTTTGCTTCTTAGTATGGAATCGGGTGTTAGTGTTATTTCTTGATTGTGAAATTACAAAAGGGCATCGTCTGATTTATTGCAAAACAATGATATTATGAGCTTTATCTTGATCTATTTAATCAAAATATTTCCAATTATATTATAAGCAAATCCTTAGCTTTAATATAAAACACATTTTATAAGCTGTTTCAAAATTCTTACTTGGAGATTTTCAATATGTTCAAAATATTTATATACTGTTTAAAATATTTTCTTCTAAAATATACCATTTTTATAATGCTTTAATTCTCTTTCAATATTCAAAACCTTTTTTATTACTTAGTATTGGTTAAAATCACTGTGTGAAATAGTGAGTTTCCCTTTTTTGAGACAAATTTAGTGCAGTGTATATTTTACAAAAATTCAAGGCATTGTAATTTACTTTAATTTGAAAAGATAAGGATCTCTATTTTAAATTAGTTAGCTCATAACAATACATTTTTTTTAATAAAAAAAAAATCTGATCACTTGAGTGAGTGAGAGAGTGATTATTATCTTCGCACAGTTGGCCGTTTTCCCAATCTGGCGCATGGAAAGTCAAAAAAAATGAAATTGCGCGAAATAAAAAAACAACCCATATTCATGGTCCCTAGGTTCCCTAGCCTTGTGGTAAACAGTTTTCGTCAATAAGCGAATGGAAATATTCTACAATCAGTGGTTTAGATCGGGTTTCTTTTTGCTACAAGAAACACTTGCGAGCGTCATTTTCTAGTAAAAAGATCAATCGTTTCCGTCTGAAAAAGATTTTGCAGATTTAAGCGGTTTTTTTAATACATGCCATGGGTAAGTAATTTCTTGATTTGACTTACAACTTAGGTTCAAGTTTGATTAAAAATTGTAAAAACATAACATTTAGCACAGCATGTAACTTTATACTAACATATGTCGATTTTTTTGTGTTTATTGGAGTAGAACTTTTGGGATTGACACGGATGTGGATCACAATAACACTTAACTCACATAGAGTTGATATAGACCTTTAATCTAATACTAAATTTAGCTGCTAATTCCTGCTACTCCAAAAGTTATGAATTTTTATTTTCAGCGTTGGCCGATGGGATTACTTGGTGTGCCTTATTCAATGTATGGACGGAAGAGCAAGATACTAGTGCAAAACTAATATTGTTTTGAGTTTGTAGTTAGGACTACAACGGACTTTGATAAATATGAGAACCAGCAGCAATTAAAATTTAGAAAAATTGTTAAAAAGTTCTGCTCATTTGTAGGAGAAAAATGGATGAGGCGCCATAGAAATGAAAAGTTATCCAAGTCGAATGATGCGTAGTTGTCGGGGAGTAAGATTTATATTGTATTTTATTATTTTTGAGAAAAATATATAGCTAATATTTTAGTGTAGTGAAGTACATGTTTTACTTAAGCTTATAATAATTATTTTTTTCAGAATTATAAACTTTGGAAATGGTTTTCTCGGTTTGTGTTTTTTAACATTCAGAATACCACTTCTTCCACAATTGTATACCAATCACTTCCCTTTTTTCCCTGAGTCTTATATGTAATGCATATAACGAAATCAGGGACCCATTTTGCTGTAAATTTTTTAAAAAAATATGTGGGAAATATTAGGCTTTTGGTAGAATTTTAGCATATATATATATGTCACAACATTTTATTATTTTTTTTCTCCAAAACAAATTAAGGTATTGTAAAACTGATCCCTAAAGGTGTTTAAATTATCCTCAAAAATATTACAAAAATTTCATGTCAAAAAGTTAATTAACACAAACAGTAAAATTTTAAAAATAAATTCAATTTGTAAAATTGTGTGAATAATGTACAAATTTTATCTTGTATCATTTTCTTAAATAAACATTGTATGAAATGCTAAAATGCAATTTTTAAATAAATAAATAAAAAAAATGCTCAAAGGGTGCCGAGTCCTTTTATAATCACTACCCATTATCATTTGTTGTATATGTACAATATTATGTTTGATTGTGTATTTGTTTATATATATATAATCTTTAGCAATTATTAAATTTAATTTTTTTAACTTGCCACACTATTTCTTGTATGTATTTTCCCACGTGTAAATTACTGCTTCTGTTAATATCCTTAGATCCTTGTTCAAAAACTAGCTCCACTTAGCAATCATTTATTCTTGATCATATTCAAACATGACATAAATTAGTTAAGACCCTATTAACCTTATTTGTTAGTAAGAAACAGAAAAGAATATCCAAATTGTGGATTAATTACTATGATTTTAGATCATTATGAAGACTTTAAAGCCATCAAATAATTTCCGTGTGCCAGATTGGGAAAACTGCCCACTGTGCGTCGCATTGCTCATTTACTCGAGGGTTTTTGGCAACGGTCCTCGTAATTTTGAACCATAGTCAATTGACAAGGACTACACCTGAACTGTCACTCATCTATTCTAGCTTCCACAACAACGGGAGGACGTTTGATCCTCGAGATATTTAACTCGTATCTACCTCCTCTGCACGGCGGGTCTTCAGCGGGACCAGGCTCAAACTAATGACTCCGTTATCACTAAACTACCGCGTCCACATATGATCACTTGAAGATATATATATATACATGAATATTTTCCCATTGAAATTATTCTAATATCAAAAATTAAATTAATTATTCGAGTCCTTTAGCTAAATCTTGAAAGCGTTGCACGATACTAGTTACATATATATATCATTTAAGTTGTCGAGAATATAGAATATAATAAATTTAATATAATATATTAAATGATTATTGTTCTAAATGTAATAACCAACTGTAACATCGATCACAGATTACATGTACCATTAACAGAAAGCCCGATAACGACTACATTTATGACATCATTTATTTTGAAATAAATTCCTATGGATCTCATAATCCTTAGATAAACTTTCCTAATGCCTCTGAAACGAGAATTTCTGAGCAAGTAGTTGCTTAGCGGAATAATGCTTTATATTCAGCACAGATGAGCATTATTATAATTAAACTATACGCTTTTTTCCACTTACAATATGATTTATGAACATAAAACGTAATGCTATTAATTTTAATTGTTAGATAAAAAACTCAAAGTGATTCTATCATATCTCCATCTATAAAAACTTTAAAAAACTGTTATAAATATTCTAAAACATGAGAAATCTGAAACTTTATTTCGAGTGTAAAATAATTATATTGGCCACATCTTCTTAAATATTTAAAATCTACTAAAATATATCTTAGATGAGGTTTTCATAATCCCGCAGTACTGCACAGTGAAAATCTTTGAACCACTTTGCATCATGTTTCCAAGACGGCACGCAGTTTATATAGCTGCCTTTCAGGCTTAAAACCGGTCATGAATGTTTTGCTGGTTATTTGAACAAATACGGAATGTTTTCTTCCAAATGTGTGTCCTATGCAAAAGAGATCAAGTAATGGATAATAAACATCTTGGAGCATGACCTGAAGTCTTCAGAAGTCTATGATAGATACTGCAAGGCTAAAGAACTCAGTTACTGAACCTCCTCTCTGATTTATTTATTTTGGGGAGGGGGTCCTGTTTTATTATGATGCGTGTATTTTCGATCTATATGTTTTTGAGGAGTGTTTTCAATCTGGTGAATGTGATGTCATGTCAAGAGGTACTTCTAAAAATAAAATAAAAAACAGATATAATGTGGGGATTAAAAACACACTCGAGGTGCATCGGTCATTTGTGCAGTAGCTATCTTCATATATATTGAATGAGGCCTGTTAGTATTGTATTTGTATTCCCAAATTCAAACACACTATTAATTTCTTTTCAATATTCCACTTTTTATTTTTAATTTGGGTCTTAAAACGTAACACTAGAAAAATAAATACTAGACGTTATTCCTCATTTCCTACGAAATAATTTACGTAGTTAACTCAAAGCACAGTCAACATAAGTGAAACTGTCAAAAAAAAAATATCATGTTTCAGTAAGAATAAACAATTTCGTGAAATCTAACCCCCTTTCCTTTTCCAAACTTTATAAATCTTTCGTGGATTAAATATTTGCGTAATATATATTAAAATGCGAATTTTCTTTTGGGAATTCGTGCCGTATTAATTCAGAAAATGTTTCATTTTACTGTGGAAAAAATTTAATTTCAAAAAA